>CM058237.1:49798878-50013950 GCA_030180135.1 Orychophragmus violaceus
CTTATCTTTCTCCTGCTCTCCTTAAGACCTGAAATATGCTCAGCACTTTGGCAAAGAAACAAGTGCATTATGGGCTTCTTATCACATAAATAACGGTTTGAATCATTTTCCTTAGAGTCATCTTCATGTGCTACTGATATCGCATCCTCTTGCAAGCTTAACAAGTCCTTTAACACAGCTGTTGAGTCATTGGAAATGAAATGGATCAAAGAAAGACTTACCATGTTAATGTTGGATCTCCTAGGATCTAGGGTTTGATATATTGAAATTTACCAACCTCGTTCTTACCTTGAACTGGCAGCGGAATGAATTGGTGAACGAGATCAGTGAGCAACGCAGACGCCTTGCCTCTACCAGATACACACGCACACAAGCTGGAAAACGGGATGCTAGTGCCGGATCTATGGGATCTAAGAGTTTCTGGTGTTTCTACTTCTTCTGTCAAGAAAAAGTCGACGGCTAATGTTCTAGGTCGAAAACCATCAGGTTTTATTCGACCTAGAATCACACATAACGGGCCAGACTCGTTTGAGTCATAAAATCGAAAAGCCCTTTCGAAACCCGAACTGTGTCGACCGACACACAAGCTGTGTCGATCGACACAACACCATTTTCTCGATAATAATGTGCATCCAATACACATTAATATGATCATTACCATAATAATTATTCCCATGTCTTAGCTTCCAGTTTGCTTAGGTGTGTGACCCTATAGGATCATATAATACTGGCAGTAAGTCTACAACTTACAGATTGCAAGAGGCTTCTAGCAAAACATTGCAACCGCCCAGTATTATACAAATGTCTGATCTCGACACACAACTATCATCAGGAGTGAGTACAAGTGTGATTTCAAGACACTATCCCAATAATCTTCCACTTGTACTGGAATCATCAATTCCTATAATCCTTTTGTCTCTATATCTCGATTTGGCATAAGGCAAGATTGGTGTCATCCTTATTAAGCCAACATCGTGTTTATCGAACTCCTGATCTTATACTGAACATTACAAACAACTGAACTACAGTTCGTTTGAGTGCGGCCACACATTTCTCAGCATTTAATCTTCGATAGGCCCTGAGATATTTATCTCCCGTTATTCAGGAGGGACAAATCCCATCTTGTTCCATCCCTATTTCAACGCACACTTCATGATATACTTGAACAGTGTCGTTATAGTCGCCAGTTACGGGTCGACGTTTGACAAGGTCAAAGTGTACCAATTCATATGCAAGAAAGCATGATGAACTCAGGTCTAAGGACTATACTCTATAGTCGTAATGAGAACCTCTTATGACACAGATATAACTATCTTGTAGACTTCTCATTAGCGGGTCATGTCCGATCATATGTTCACCAACATATATCTATGTGACTGACTGTGATACTCATATCATTGACTCCATGAAACTTAGTCAACAGTCACCTCACAATATAGTCTCTCGCTATTGTTATTGTCCCACTTTAACAACCTCGACTAGGGACACATCATAATTTATGTCATTTGTTACTTATAGGGTTTCATGATCAAGTCCTCAACTTGATGGCCTATAATATGACATAAACTTATTTTGGGACCATTATTTAATTATCCAATAGTCAAATAATGTTGATGTCAAATTTTCATAAACATGACCATATCATATCTATCTGAACATCATAACTAAACTAACTCCCACTAGAATCAAGACCAAGTCTTCAGATATCTAGTACCTACAACAACAGTATACAACTCGTGCTTAGGTTGTGAGAGATGCTGCGGTGTTCTTGCTTGGAACCATTCCAACAAACCACACTGCTATTATTTAACAAGCACTATTCTACGGTCCTCTGCTTGGAAATCTTTCCAACAGACAGCACCGCTACTCAGACAAAAGACATAACCAGGTGGGAACCGGGATTCATCTTTGTCCGTCTAACTACTCATAACATATTCGTCTTTTTCTCAGTTGTACAAGAACCTATCCTTAGTGTTTCTCAAACACTTGGGGATATTCCTTACAACTGTCCAGTGACTCTTACTGGAACAAATTGGTACCTACTCGTCATGCTTTATGGGTCAGCTGCATTTAGACGAGCGCAAAACATGGCATTCATGATGGATTCTATTGCATGAGCAAAAAGGAATCTCACTCATAGACACTAGCTCAGCCAGTGTCCAAGACACTTCATCTTGCTAAGATCATTGCCATAAGACCTTTGGTGTGAAGCCATTCTTGGAATCATGCATATTGGAACTGTCCAGTACCTTATAATCATAAGGATTCTGACACGATCCAATTAGTTCTTCTGATCCATTTCAATGGATCCATATTCCAAGAGCTTACGCGGCTTCTCCCATGTCCATCGTTAAGTTTGACTTCCGACCCAAATCTTGACAAGACTTTTAGCATCGTAACGTCGTTTATGAGATTAAGTACGTTCTAAACATACAGTGTGAGAATTGCAACTACGCTCCCACTAGTTTACTTGTAAACGCACGGTTTCTATTCGTTCCTGACCGAGTCAAAACCTTTGACCGTTTTAACAGAACGCAGATTCCAACTCCAAGATGTTTGCTTCAATCTATGAATAGATCGGTGAAGCTAACATGCATACCCAGCCTATTTTCGGAGTTGGGGCTCACCATCGCTTCTTTGAATTTTGCATGCTCGTCACTTTTCAATGATCATCAGATCACGGCAATCGGTCACGAGAAATCATTCTCGGGTTAGTGACGGATCCATTAGGATCAGCGAATTTCAGGCTCCACAGGTGTCGATCCTACAGCACTCTGTAGATCCAACCGCTGCTCTCCCTCAACAGGTTGAACAGCCTCCTGTGTTTCTCGAATTTCTTCGAGTTGTACTTTTACTCCCACTGTTCTTCTCGGAAAAACAGATTTCCGAACAACAAAACTTTGTTCTCGGATTGGCTGCCAAAGTACTAAGCCTCGGTTTCCCTAGGACAACCAGCGAAGCAGCACCTATCAGATTTGGATTCAAGTTTGTTTGTTGATAACTGCCTTACACAAAACTTGCAATCCCAATTAATCAGAAAAACATATTTGGAAATCACCCAGTCCACATCCAATGTGGTGTTTTTCACTGATTCTCATAGAAAACTAATTTGCGTAAACATATTCATTTTAGAGCGTATTTTAAAAAGATAATGGAAGATTCATGTGACTCATCATTAATCGGAGCATATCCAATAAGATCCGATTCATTCTCTCAGAAACACCATTCAAGGTTTTCAGGAGAGATGAGCTGTGAAGTGGCTTCACATTCACTTAGATGATCACCCAATTCTTGACTCAAGTATTTTCCTCCGCGATCTAATCGAGGATCTCAATACTTCTGTCAAATCGGTTATATACTTCATTCTGAAACTCCTTTGATCATTCCAAATGATTCTGACTCGTGTCTCATCAAATGAACACAATCATACTTACTGAAGCCATCAATAAGTCAATGAAGTATTGAAGTTTTCCTTTGGCACTAATGCTCATCGGGCCGCATACATCAGTATGTGCAAGGCCCAACGAGCCTCTGGCCCGTTTCTTTAGCTCTGCTAAAGAAGCCTTAGTCATTTGGCCCAGCGAGCAGAATTCATGTCTCAATTGATTTACAATAAAATGAACCTGAAGCCCATAACTATGGAACTTCTGAAGCCGATATGACTATGCTAAGGAAAATCGAGTTCAAGTCATCAGACTTAAACCGTTTGGTATTTATGTTATATCCAAGTGTATATTGGTTTGAAATATAAAACCCATTTATCAAAAGGGGTGCTACCATATAATATTTCATTAAGATCAAAAGAGCAACACTTGTCTTTTATCAGAATGAAAAGCATCCAAATTCTCACAAGAAAATGAAAGACATTTCTGCATAAAGCAGGTATATAGTAGCAATTAATTAATTCAAAAACCAAGCTTGAAAGGCTCCTACAAGTGGAGAATCTCTACGGCTTATCTAGCAACCATTGCTCCATACCAGACACGCAGTTCCACTTGTCCTTTCCTCAACGTTTTACCGTTGCTTAGGCCCTGCATATTTCCAAAATATCAGTACCACAACTAGTATCCAATACATATGTAGAACTTGAATTAATAACACAATACCTGAAGAAGAAGTACCATACATCTCCTTCATTTCTTGTGAATCTTCCAAGAATTTAATGCAATTTCTCTTCCAATGCCCAAACTCTTTACAGTAGCAGCATCTATCAACATCAGATGGGCCTGACTTGGGCTTATAAGATGACACAGGCTTATCCTGATTCCAAATCTGGACAGCCCTGCCTCTACCCTTGTCAACACAAGATTTCTGAAATCTTTTACCCTTTTTGATGTTTTGCTCTGCTGTCTTGAGCATGCCATGCAGCTCAGTCAACTTCTTCGTCAAGTTATTCTTGATATAGTTTTGACAAACTTATCATAACTAGACGGCAGTGACTGCAAAATGATGTCTGTAGCCAACTCTAAGCTGACAGGACAATCCAGTTTCCCCAGGTTATCAATGTAACCCATCATTTTAATGACATGAGGACTCACTGGAGCATCCTTTGGTAGCTTGCACCCAGTGAGAGACTTCACCATCTGGAATCTCTCAACTCGTGCTAGATGATCATCTCTATTGGCGACTCCATGTTCTCGTATTGACTCTTTAAGTCTGATACCATGGTAGCCAACATCAGACCATGCACATCTACCACATCAATCTAATGCTTATTCCAAGCATCATATACTGCATTTGAGCGATTGGCCCCAAGCCTTTCTGGGAGAGCTTTTTCTAGGACATAGTCCTTACTCTCCTGCTTGAGTATAAATCTCAAATTTCGATACCAATCCAGGAAGTTTGATCCATTTAACTTGTCCTTCTCAAGGACGGATCGCAACGAGAAGGTAGTTTTAGACATAGGCTGAAAATTTTAATCAAAGAAAATTCTAGTTATGATTTCAGGAAATGAGGAATCTTATCAATTAAGAAAACTCGCATTATATTCAAACAATGTTTCCTCAATGAATATAATGATCCAAGATCCATACATCACTAAGATCTGAGTGGACGACTCGCCATCACCCAGAGTTTAGTAATCTAGGTAAGCAAACCATTGCTAATTGTACTCAGTACAACTCTTGGTCGTATATGAGACAATCCATGTCTCATCCACTCTGACGTCTCTGGGCCCAGAACTTCTGATAGCCCAGTCAAGTAAACCAATCTCTTCTGTCTTGTGATCATTGACAGTCGCACTGTAAGTCTATCAATGATCACCTGCCTTACTCACGTCACTGTGGATACCAAGGACTCCAAGACTATCCAACAATGAAACGAGTCTTGACAGTAGACAAGATTGGGCAAGACATCAAGGTCACTTGATATTTAGTTGAGGAAATGGAACTCTAAAAGTTTAGTAACTCAATCTCTTAGGTCATGCAATAGTTGATATCAAGCACTGCAAGACCATCAACATTACTACCTGCCTTACTCATGTAATTGTGGACACCAAGCTCTTGGCAAGACTATCACAACAACGAAATGAGTCTTGACAGTTGACCTTATTGAAACTAAGCTTTGATCTAACACACATCCAATGTGTATTAGATAGGTTTAGAATATATTCAATCTTGATGCATATCCAATATACATCCAAGAAATTATTCAGTTAATCAAAACATTCAGTTTTATTAAGTTTAGGTTCATCTAGAACTTTGGGATTAAATTTGGTTGGTATCTGCAAATTTGTGGTCCAACCAGCACATTTGCGAATGGTGTGTCGATCGACGCCAACCATTGGCATCGGTCGATACAACACAATTTAAACCGGTCTTTGATAACCGGTCAAACCGGATCGAATTTCCTTAACCGATTCAATCTAATTGAACCGGTTCGGTTTAACGGTCCATGTCGATCGTCACACAACTCTGTGTCGATCGACATTACCAAACCAGAACCAATTGGTTAATCAAAATTAACAGAGCGAGATAACCGGTTCAATCCAATTGAACCGATCTATCTAATCGCTTTGCCTGTGTCGACCGACACACCCAGTGTGTCGATCGACACAGCAGGAATACGGGTACTAGATCTCAGATCGAAACCCTAGAATTATTTACGAGTTTTCGCTTTGTGTCGACCGACACACGCTTTGCGTCGATCGACACTCTGCGACAAACCCTAAAATTTTATTATGCGTTTCGCGGCGTGTCGACCGACACAAGCTTAGTGTCGATCGACACAGTGCGATAACAACAGTTCGTCGTTTTCAACAGAGATTCAATCCGAGATTAATTTCTTGAAAACACGATTTAACAGGTAATTAACTAATCAAATTCATCAGTATTCGATTTAAATGCCTCAGATTCAATAGACTAAACCCTACCAGGCTCTGATACCACTGTTGGATCTCCTAGGATCTAGGGTTTGATATATTGAAATTTACCAACCTTGTTCTTACCTTGAACTGGCAGCGGAATGAATTGGTGAACGAGATCAGTGAGCAACGCAGACGCCTTGCCTCTACTAGATACACACGCACACAAGCTGGAAAACGGGATGCTAGTGCCGGATCTATGGGATCTAAGAGTTTCTGGTGTTTCTACTTCTTCTCTCAAGAAAAAGTCGACGGCTAATGTTCTAGGTCGAAAACCATCAGGTTTTATTCGACCGAGAATCACACATAACGGGCCAGACTCGTTTGAGTCATAAAATCGAAAAGCCCTTTCGAAACCCGAACTGTGTCGACCGACACACAAGCTGTGTCGATCGACACAACACCATTTTCTCGATAATAATGTGTATCCAATACACATTAATATGATCATTACCATAATAATCATTCCCATGTCTTAGCTTCCAGTTTGCTTAGGTGTGTTACCCTATAGGATCATATAATACTGGCAGTAAGTCTACAACTTACAGATTGCAAGAGGCTTCTAGCAAAATATTGCAACCGCCCAGTATTATACGAATGTCTGATCTCGACACACAACTATCATCAGGAGTGAGTACAAGTGTGATTTCAGGACACTATCCCAATAGTTAATAGATGTAGTATGCTTGTTTTGGTCTGGTGGCTCTTCTTTGAATTCTCTTCTAGTTTTAGCATTCTTGGCATCTGGTACTATCTCATATTTTGACTCTAGGGACAAGTGCATCATACCAGTAGATTGTTAGTCAAGAATACTCATTTCAAGTTCAGAAGTAACCTCATGTTTGGTTGAAGCATGATATATTTCAAGCTTTTGATTTGCTTGTGGCTTTTGTGTGGAAAGATGGCTCGGTTTTGGCCTCTCTTTCAAGACTCCTTTTGCCTTTGGCTTCTTGATCTTTATCAGACATGTGCCTAAGTCAACTCTTAAGGGCAAGAGCAAGTGGATTATATCTGAGTTTGAGACTTTAAAAATAGGTTGTGCAAGGTTAGAGCTTACCATTATGGCTTTGACAAGCTGGTTAAGAGTCTCCTTTCTTCTGGTGCGTGTACTACTAGAGGTTTTGTGCTCTAGTCCATCATTGGTTGAAGCTCCCTGATCTTTCTCATCTTGATTCGTTTGTATTGATGGTTCTGCCCGAAGCTTGACTTTCAGACCTATACCTTTCTCAAGTTCTTTTGGACAAGATAAATGCATTATCATATCCTTGGAATCAGTATGAACGTTTTGAGTAAGATAATTACTCACCTTGTCTCGTTCATGTCTTGGTGCAACAGTCATGATGGTACATTGAGCGTACTCTTGTCCTTTACTTGCTTGTGACTCATGACATTGGTGTTGCTCCACTTCTTTTTTGACACCTAAACCTTCATGACCCTTTTGGTCCAGAGATAAGTGCATCATAACAGTGGTTGGGCAAACAAGTTTATTCACTTTAAGTTCAGAATTCACCTTGTTATTAGTCAAAAATTGAAATTCTTCAATTATGGGGATGTCTTGTGGTTTAGACAATGAATTGGTGCACAACTCTGGCTTCTCCTTCAGGACTTCGTGAGTGTGCTCTACTGGTGCTAAACTGAAGGTAGGAAACTCATTAAATGGTTCAGAGGCTGCTGGTTGCTTTTCTCCTCCTTTGGTCTCTTGTGGTACTATCTTTTCTCCATTTGATGTTGTGGTCTTCTATCTTGGACAGTCTTTAGCAACATGACCCCTGCTCTTACACTTATAACACATTAGTTCTAATATGTTCTTAGAGACAGAGCACTTACATTGATACTTTGTTTGAGAGATATCTTGCACAAGCTTAGGATTTGATGATATCTTCTTCGGTGGATAAGTAGTTTTGTTCTGTGAACAATACTTCTCCCACATGCTCAACTTTAAGCCTTCCCATGTTCTGATCTTTGGCTCCTTGTAGTACCATCTCCCATACTCCTACTTGTTCCACCATCTTAGAGCCTCATTGGTGAGTTGTCCAAGTGCTATGTGAAGTTGCTCTTCTTCAGGAACACAATAGTAGTTAAAGTATTCCTCCATGTTGCTTTCCCAATCTACATAGCTGGCTTTCCCTCCTGGATATACAAAGAATTCAGGTCTGATACAGCCTCAGAATCACACTGATGCTAAACCACTTGATGATCAGATGATCTCAAGCCAAAGGGGTGCGGAAGATGGTGATGAAGGTAGAGATGGTGATGATGGTTTTGGGATTGACTCACTCAATCAATGGATGGACGAGATATGAATCACTCAACACTCTAGACCACAGATTCTATAGTACTAGATGAATCACTCAAATAGACTAGAGAACAAACACAAAGAAAACACAGACTTTGTGAAAGAAAAACAAAAACAATTTCTATTGCTTTTTAGATTGATCAAGGGTGATTTACAATGAATTCGAAATTGAGCTTTTATAGGCTCATAGACAACAGTCTAAACAAGCTAAAACTAGAAAAGAACTGAAAAATATCAAGAAATGGCCGTTGGAGCATTGATGGGAAAATCTGTCACATAAGGAAATGTCTTGAGCTTTGTATCTTGACAACTTTGGAAGGTAGAATTTCGAACTTGGAAGCTTCACATGCCTTTGTGGAGTCTTCAAAACGTGCCCAAGTTGTAAGGAATAGAGCTGTTGGAATTGATTGCCAAATGGGTCCAAAAAGGGTAAGTGTGGCTCCTTGTTGATCCTCCTAATCAAGTAGTTTCTAGTGCATGCTAAGGTGTTGGATGACTCTTCTGGATGGTTGTATATGTCTCTTGAATCCTTAGATATATCTCCTGGTCGCCAATGTCTTGTTTGTAACTGATTGAATCCTTGAGCCTCCAAATGAAGCAAGCTGAGAATCATCTGTTTTAGAAGTTGAATAACTTCTTCATCTGAACTCCATTTGTCATGATTCAAACTCTCCATGATTCCTTGATGAGTTAAGTTTCTGTAACAGGTTGATTTGTAGCTTAAATCCTTCTTGTTGGGTAGATATGCTCCAAGACATGCACATATGTCTCTGGTGCATTCAAGTTGTTTCTCTCCAAGGGTCTTGGTTGGTTGATTTATGTCCTCTCCATGCTCCTTGGTTGATGATGACTTGATGTCCTCATCATACTCTCCCTCTTTAAAAGGTTTCGACCTCGAAACTTTATATCCTGCACCAAGAGAAAGCAAGTTAGCTTTCATTCTCCCTTGAGAGTTTAGGGTCTTACCTTGATATGTATGTGGTCTGGTGATGAGTGTAGTGTCTGTTGGTTCTCCTTTGAGCAGATATGATAGTATTACTCCTCTGTTTTGCTCTACTGCTCTTGTATATGGTATTTTGTCTGGTGGCTTTCTTTATATCAAGATGTTGTTGGTGACAACTTCTTGTTGTGCTCCATGCCTTGCTGGTTTCTCCTTTTGCTTCAAAGCTAATCTCTGCCTAGTTGTAGTTTCTCTCCAGCCTTTGTACACATCAGTGATACCTATTTCTTCCTTGAAACTTAGGGAAAAGAACAAGTACATTACACATGAACTTGAATCATTGAAAACAGAGAATTTGAAACTATGGCTAGTTAATCTGTTATTCCAATATTGAACAAACTCATAGGCTTCACTTACCTGAGTACCAATTGTTGGGTTTGGTAACATCCCTGACTTGAGATTAGTGACTTTAGGAACTAAGTCAGCTGATGTTGGATGGTGCTTACTCATAACACAGGTACTGAGTGAAGTTTGTTCAAGCTCTTTGTCTTGGCATAATTGGAGTGTGACTGCGTCAGAACATTGCTCCTCAATGAGTTTGTCAACTTCTTGATCTATTTGCTCCTTAGTGTGTCCTGGATCAACAGACTTTGGCAAAGACAAGTGCATTATACTAGAAATAGACATTTCAGAACTTGATTGAACTAGACAGTCATTAGATGAATCCAATTTTAGTTCTAGTGAATGGGAAGTATCTACTGTTCTAGTTGGACAAGTTGCAGCATAATGACCTTTCTTATGACACCTATATCAAATGGTACTAGCTGTTTTCGAAAGTTTAGAAGACTTACATTGCTCTTTTTTCCTCTGTGGTTTAGACAATGATGTAGAGCTTTGCTTGTGCTTCATAAATTGATGAACTGATTCTGTTTGAAATTTCTCAGCTTGAGTTGCAGGCATAGTCTTAGTCCTCTCCTTTTGGATGTTGTGAATGAGCTTATAGTGCTTAGGACAGTGAATTCTCTTTGGCTTAGCCCTTGGTCTTGGTTTGTTTGCTAGAATCCATCTTCTTGGTTCAGAATTGGAATGAACCTGCACATAGTACTTCTGGTTGTTCTCACCTTCATCCACGAACTCTTGGTATAATAGCTCCTTCATTTCTTCCCAAGAGCATTCTGGTACATCATACTCAAGCCTTATGTTGGCATCTTGATCCCAATACATAAAGGCATCCTTGGTAAGAGTTTCTTCAGCATAAGATGTCTTCTCCTCTTCTGGAATCTGGTTTGATTGAAACCAATCCTCCAAGTCTCTTTCCCACCTTAGATATGCTTCTGGTCCTTGACCATGTCCTGAAAAACATATGTGGTATGACTCTTGCTTGGTCTCCTCTTCTTCATGCTCACTTGTGGAGTCATAGCCTGGTTGTAGTTCATCTTCATTTACATGATTATACTCTGAACTTTCTTCCTCCTCCTGCCATTCTTCATCTTCTTGATAAGTTTCAGAGTTGGTGTTATTCTTGAAGGATCTTTTGGTGTTAATCCTGATTCAATTCATCAGATTACTTGATCCTAAACATGCCAGATCTAGGTTCTCTTGAATAGAAACAATATAGATCTCACCTGTTACCTTTTATGCAGCGGAAATATGAAGAACAGGTCAGAGATCAGAGAAACACCGAGGGATGAATCCTCCAAAGGTTCACACACGCTTTCACAGGAAACAGCTGCTAGACCACCAGGGGAACTCGGCGCAAAAGAGAGAGAGTTTACGGCTCTAGTGTTAGGGTTAATCAGTCTGAAACTCGAGTTTTATGACACAAAACTCGTCCTGTTCCGTTTGGGCCATTTGGCCCAAACACCAATTAACTCGACGGCGTGCAGGCACTGCATCGATCGATGCACCTTGTGCATCGATCGATACACAGTACCTAAACCGTTTTATTCTCTCTAAGTACAGTAAATGCCTAGCACTTTTACCATACTTCTGCTAAACCGTTCCTACATGTTTTCCTGTTAGCTTAGGCGTGTGACCCATATGGGATCATATAATAAAGGCAATAAGTCCAAGACTTATAGATCATGAGCGGACTCTAGCAAGCCATCATGACCCCCAATATTATATGACTTATGTCTGATCATTGACATACTCTTACTTTCTAGAGACAGTACCGAGATTACTGGACACAATTCCAACAATCTCCCACTTGTACTGGAATCTCTGTATTCATAATCCTTTTGTCTCAATATCTCGATTAGTCATAAGGCAAGATTGGTGTCATCCTTATAAAGCCTAATCTTGTTCATCGGACTCTGATTTGATACTGTCAATCCAAACGACTCGGGACAGTCCGTTTGAGCATGGCCATGCATTTTCCAGTATTCAAATCTCCGATTGGCCTAGAGATATTCACTCCATTTATATTGGAGGGACAAATCCCGTCTTGTTCCATCACTGTAAACTACTCATTTCATAATGTACCCAAACAAGGTCCTTATAACTATCGCAGAACGATAGCGTTAGACAATGATCAAAGTACATCAGTCCATGGGCAGTCACATGCATGTGAACTCAGGTCTAAGGACTATACTCTATAGTCGTAGTAAGAATCTCTTATGACACAGATATAAATATCCTGAAGAGTTCTTATAAGCGGGTCTTGTCCGGTCGTATGTTCCCAACATACACCTATGTACTGACTTTGATGCCGCGCATCTATGACACATTGAGACTTTGTCATAAGTCACGTACCAATCCAGTCTCACACGGTTGTTGGTGTTCCAATTTCAACAACCTTCGACTAGGGACAGGATGATATAAAACATCTATCAAATATAGGGTCTCATGATCAAGCTAAATGACTTTGATGACTCAAGATCAAGTCACTTACTTCGATGACCTATAAAATGCTTTATATCACTTTGGAACGATTATTTCATCACAGTTAAAATAATCTTGAAATAATAATTTCATTATCAAACATCTCAAATGTTTTACAAGAACATATCAATAACTAAATAAAGCCCTTTACTAACTCCCACTGAAATTAAGACTACATCTTAACTTCACTTATCCTACAGCTACAGTCCGTGACTCGTGCTTAGGTCTAAGGAGTGGCTTCGTTAATAGATTAGCAACGTTCTCATTTGTTTAAACTTGCTGATCTACTTAACATCTCTGTCATTTATCTTTAGGTGTTTGGACCTCTGATGTGCAGCTAGTCTCATCTATGCTGGGAATCACATCAAGTTCATTGACGAACTCTTCTTTCCAAACAACCTCTTTCGCCGCTTTCCAAGCTGCGAAATGTTCAGTTTAAGTCATGGAGTCAGCAACAGTGCCTTGCGCCGCCAGACAGACACAAGATATAACCGGACTGTGACCGGAAATCATCTTTGTCTGTTGGAAACTTGCCTTTCAGACTCTGCTGACTTGTAGCACATCACTTTCTCCGTAAATCAAGAACTTATCCTTAGTATTCCTCAAATACTTTAGGACATACTTTAGGAAACTTGATTCTTTGCATGATTTGACTGGTCTTTACTTGTCTTGCTTAACATTAAAGCAACATCAAACAAGTACGTTTCATGGCATACATGATAGATCCAATTACCGAAGCATATGGAATCCTACCCATGCATTTAAGCTCAGCAGTTATCGTAGGATACTGTATCTTGCTTAACATAATGCCATGTGACATTGGCATAAAACCCTTCTTGGATTGCTGAAAAACGTGTAGGACTTTGTCAATTTAAGAATCTGACTTTGTCCTATCAGCTCTTTTGGATCTCTATCTTTAGATTCAAAAACCAAGAACTACGTGGCTTTACCCATGTCAATCATTAAACCAACTCCCAAGCTAGTCCTTTACCGACTACAGCTTTGGGACGTTATATCCGAGAATCAGTATGTCATCGACATACAATATGAGAAATGCAATATCGCTCCCATTTATCTATTAGTAAACGCACAGTTCCACTTCGTTCCTGTTCAAGTCAAAATCTTGACTACTTCAACAGAACGAAGATTCCAACTCCGATATGTTTGCTTCCATCCATGAATGGATCGATGAAGCTAACTTACATAAAATGTAATTTTTCGGAGTCCGGGCTTACTTTCGCTTCTTTGAATTTCGCAGATTCGTCGCTTTCAATGATCATCAGATCATGCGAACTTTCAATGATTATCAGGTTCAACTAATGACGAGAAATCACTCTCTGATTAGTAACTGATTCATTCATATCTGCGAACTTCAGGCTCCACAGGAGTAGATTCTACAGAAATCTGTAAATCCTTCCGCTGCTCTCCCTCAATAGGTAAAGCAGCCTCTTGTATTTCTCGAATTTCTTCGAGTTGTACTTTTACTCCCACTGTTCTTCTTTGGAAAGTAACTTCCCTTCTTAGAAAACAGAATGGTCGTAAAAATACTTTTTACTCCCACTGTTCTTCTTGGAAAGTAATTTCCTTCTTAGAAAACAGAATGGTCGTAAAAGTACCGAGCCTTGGTTTCCCTAAGAAAACTTCGAGTTATGCTTTTACTCCCACTGTTCTTCTTGAAAATAACTTCCCTTCTTAGAAAACAGATTGGACGTAAAAGTAACAAGCCTTAGTTTCTCTAGGACAACCAGCGAAGTAGCACAACTACAAATACTCAGTAAAGACAAATTTGGATCGATTCCAATCCACATTAACGTGGTGTCTTTCAACCGATATTTGTGGAACTATTTCAGCGTAAACTTAGATATTTTAGAGCGTTATTCTTAAATAATATCATGGAAGATTCGTGTGACTCATCTTTAATCATTTCTAATAAGATCTGATTCTTTCTCACAGAAACACCTTCAGGTTTTCAGGAGAAATGAGCTGTGAAACGATTTCACACTCATTAAGATGATCACACAATCAATGACTTAAGTATTCTCACTCGTGATTTAATCCAGAGTCTTAATACTTTTGTCATTCAGATCCTATACTTCATTCTGGAACTCTTTTGACCATGTCAAAGAATTCCGACTTGTGTCTCATCAAATGAACACAGTCACACTCACTGAAGTAATCAGTAGAGACAATGAAGTACAGGAGTTTTTCTCTGGCATTACTGCTCATTGGGCCACATACATGAGTATGTTCCAGGTCCAATAAGCCTTTGGGCTTTTCTCTAGCTCGGCTAAGATAGGCCCTTTACCTTTTGGTCTAGTAAACAGAATTCAAGTCTCATAAGATATTTTATCAAATGAGCCCAAACGTCCATGACTATGGGATTTCTGAATCCGACTTACTCTATGTGACCAAGACTTTATGCCAAGAAAAATCAGGTTTAATTCATCAGATTTAAACCAATTCGGTATTTATGTTACATTTAGGCACTCTTTGGTTTAAGATATAAAACCCATTCCATGAATAGGGTGCTACAATTAATATTTCATTAAGATCAAAAGAACAAAACTTGTCTTTTATCAAAATGAAAAACATTCAAATTCTTACAAGAAAATGAAAGACAACTCTGCTTAAAGCAGGTACATTGTAGCAATTACTTAATACAAAACCAAGCCTCAAAGGGATCTATAAGTGAAAAACCCTACGACTGAGGTAGCATCCCTAGCTCCTTCCAGACATGTAGTTTCACTTGCCCTTCCTTCAACGTTCTACTGTTGCTTAAGCTCTGCATATTATCACAAATATCAGTGCCACAACCAGTATCCAATACCTTTAAGGTAGAACTTGAAGTAATAACATGAATACCTGAGGAAGTAGTCGCATACATCGACTTTAACTCCTCATTATCTTCCATGAATTTAATGCAATCTCTCTTCCAATGCCCTGTCTCCTTACAGTAGCAGCACTTACCAACGTAAGAGGTATCTGACTCGGGCTCAGAAGACACACGCTTGCCATGATTCAAAATCTGGACAACTTTGTCTTCACCCTTGTCAGCATTAGGTTTAGTAAACCTACCCTTCTCATTCATGAGATTGTACAGGGTACTCTTCACGTTTGGCTCAACTGTCTTGAGCATATCATGCAGTTCAGTCAGCGTCTTCGTTAAGCCTTTCTTGATATAGTTCCTTACGAACTTATCATAGCTTGACGGCAGTGACTGCAGAATGATCTCAGTTGCCAATTCCTGGCTAACTGGATAATCCAGTTTCCTCAGGTTATCAATGTAACCCATCATTTTACTGATATGAGGACTTACTGGATGATCATTTGGTAGCTTGCAGCTAGTGAGAGATTTAACCAACTGGTATCTCTCCACTCTTATCTGCTCCTGAAATTTCAATTTCAGGCTGCTGATCATCTCTATTGGCGACTCCATGTTCTCATATTGCTTCTGCAAGTCTGAGTCCATGGTAGCCAATATCAGACCACGCACATCTACCGCATCATTATAATGCTTATTCCAAGCATCATATACTGCATGAGAAGCATTGGACCCGATCCTCACGGGGAGAGCTCTCTCAAGAACATAGTCCTTTCTCTCCTGTCTGAGAACTAGTCTCAGGTTCCGCGACCAAGTCAAGAAATTTGATCCGTTCAGCTTGTCCACCTCAAGGACAGACCGGATCGAGAAAGTGTTTTGATTGTTTGTGCTAGTCATAACTGAAATTTAAGATAAAAGGATTTTAGTTAATATGTTCAATATGATTAATCTCGTATTAATATGATTAATCACGCATTATATTCAATAACATAAGTTACCCTCAATAGAATATAATGATTCCAAGATCCACATATAACTAAGATTAAAGTGGGCCACTGGCCGTCACCCAATCTTAGCTTATATCGGTAAGCCCTATATCGGCTAATTATATCCGTGATATAACTCTTGGTTGTGAATCTGGGCCCGAGGCCCAATCCACTCTGATGTCTCAAGGCCCGGGACTCCCGATGGCCTAGTCAAGAAAACCAGACTATACAGTCATGTAATCATTAATGTCTGGGACTCCCAATGACATTTATGAATCACAAACTGTCTTACTCACGCAAAAGCAGACATCCTCACACTGTAAGGCCATGAATGCAATTGAATGGGCTTTGACAGCTGACATAGCCTGGACAAGACATCCAACGCTTGATATTATTTGAGGTTCGTAGGTTTATTAAAATTCATTCCCAAAATAGAAGATTACTATTTCGGGAAACTTTCTATTTATGGAAACCTACTATTTTTGGAAACTTTCTAAAATTGGAAACTTTCTAAAACCGGAAACTTTCTAACTTTAGAAATTTCTTTAAAATCCAAAACCCGCAAATTCAGAAACTTCTGTTTTAAGAAACTTTCTAATTTCAAAATTTCGGAAACTTTAATTTAAAATCGACTTTATAATTTTATAAAATAAATTTTAAATTTATCTGAAGAAAGACTCAAATAATTGGCCCAATTGTTTTAACTTCTTGGCCCGAGGCCCAAGAATTGGTCCATGTCCAAGACATGACCCAATTGTCCAATTAATTGACATAACCGGTCTGGTTCATTAAAACTGGTCTAACCAAGTTTTAATTACTACGATGACCACAATTGTCAACCGGTTATTTACTAAACCGGATTTTCTCAATTTATTTGGTCCAACCAAATCAAATTAGAAATTCCTGGTTTAGGCACTAAATCCAATAATTCTTTCGACATTGGATTTCTTATCCTGGTTTAACCAGACTTAATAAAATTATTAGATCTGTTTATTAAACCAGGACGAATTGATTTTAATTAAATTAAACCGAGCCAAAACCCTAACCGCATCGATCGATGCTCACAGCATCGATCCTGCAACGATCGTTCATCGATCCTGCACCGATCGATGCTCTCACGCGTGTACGAACGGTTATCAGGTTTGGCCGAGAGATTCTCGTGAGATCCATGCGATCGTTTGAACGATCCATGCGATCGCGGTCAATCTCTCGCGACTGCAACGATCGATCCTTGCATTGCATCGATCGATGCAATGCGATCTCTCGTGGTTGCATCGACCGATCATGCGATCGCATCGATCGATGCATCGCGATCACAGCCGATTCTCACTTTCGATAAATCGCATTCCCCAAATCAATATAGTTTGGTTTTTGCGATTTCAAGTGTGTTTAGGTTTCAATTCCTTGTTGCTTAAGTGATTTCTCTTATCAGTAATTGATTCAAAACACTTCTAAAACAAGAAAACAATCCTAAACATGAATCTAAACAAGAAAAACCAGAACCAATGGCTCTGATACCACTGAAGGATCTTTTGGTGTTAATCCTGATTCAATTCATCAGATTACTTGATCCTAAACATGCCAGATCTAGGTTCTCTTGAATAGAAACAATATAGATCTCACCTGTTACCTTTTATGCAGCGGAAATATGAAGAACAGGTCAGAGATCAGAGAAACACCGAGGGATGAATCCTCCAAAGGTTCACACACGCTTTCACAGGAAACAGCTGCTAGACCACCAGGGGAACTCGGCGCAAAAGAGAGAGAGTTTACGGCTCTAGTGTTAGGGTTAATCAGTCTGAAACTCGAGTTTTATGACACAAAACTCGTCCTGTTCCGTTTGGGCCATTTGGCCCAAACACCAATTAACTCGACGGCGTGCAGGCACTGCATCGATCGATGCACCTTGTGCATCGATCGATACACAGTACCTAAACCGTTTTATTCTCTCTAAGTACAGTAAATGCCTAGCACTTTTACCATACTTCTGCTAAACCGTTCCTACATGTTTTCCTGTTAGCTTAGGCGTGTTACCCATATGGGATCATATAATAAAGGCAATAAGTCCAAGACTTATAGATCATGAGCGGACTCTAGCAAGCCATCATGACCCCCAATATTATATGACTTATGTCTGATCATTGACATACTCTTACTTTCTAGAGACAGTACCGAGATTACTGGACACAATTCCAACAATTCTCCCATGATTCCTCATTTTCTTCTTGTTGGGAATGAATATCTTCACCAGTTTGTTGTTCCCATGGTTCTGGTTCTTCTTCTGATTCAGCCTCTCCATTGAAGATATCCAGTGTTCCTCATCCATGATTATTTCCTTCATGGTTCTCATAGTAGCTTTGTCTCTCTAAACTGATTTGGGATTCAGTCTCTCCTGACCATGACTCTTCTTCACAGCCTTCCTCAACTTCTTCTTCAGACCATCCTGTATGGCTTTCTTCATCTTGATAATGGTCTGGAGGTTCTGGTTCAGGATCTCCATCAGTAGGATCCTCTTCATAGTCAGTAGTTGAACAATCTTCAGACCAAAGGTCCTCTCCATATGCATCTTCTTCTTCTTCAGACAAAACTTATTCCTCTTGCTCCCAGTCTTCTTCTTCTTCCATTATTATGTGCCTGAATGCAAGTTCAGAAGGTTATATCAATGGTCGAAATGAAGTCTAATACTGCCTGGATTCACAGAAATATGTCTAATGAATGTCAATGAGTCTATTCTTTGGAAAGATGGGACAAAGAATTCGAAAATATGCAAGAGAAGTTCAAATATGCAAAGAATATATGGTTTCCTAAAGTGATGAAACCGTGTGAGAGTTTAAGGTATGCAACAACTAGTTTTTTTTTCCGAAATCTATGCAAATATGGAAGGACAAAATAAAAACAAACAAAGTTTTATGGTTTTGTGTACAAAAATTCGGATCAAACTAAGAAATCAAACAAAAATAGTATGAACTATCTTTTTCTGGTTTTCAAATGGCAATGACACAAAAACAAAGAACTAGATGCATAAAGATTTTTTTGACTTTTTCTGATGCAAAGTTTAACAGGAATGATAGATAAACAAGTAGATCTAAGAAGCAATGGTTTCTTTTTGGTTTTTATAATGGATGAACAGAAAACACTGAAACTAAACTTAATGCAAAACACTTTTCTTTTGGGGTTTTTGAATGAATAAAACTTAGAACAGAAACTATAGGAATGCAAACTACTTTTTTCTTTTTGTTTTTGGCTGAGAAATCAATGAAACAGAAACTAAACTAGAGGCAATGACTTTTTTTTTTTTGGTTTTCAAATGAGATAAAAGACATAAACTGAAACTATTATCTAACAGAACTAGATGCAATAAACCGAAAGGTAAAGGGATAGGATACATCATCAAGGTCCATAATAATAATATCCATCATCCCAAATTAACCTGACTTTTGACTTATAGGTGGCTTGGAATATTGCACGGCTTGGGGCACTCCATGAGATTCATTGGGAATTCCTTGGTGGCTGTGACTTTGTCACTCTTGAGTATGGCTCATCTTCAAGCTCAAGTCCTTCTTGGTCATACTCAGAATCTGCGTCAAAGCTAGCGTCATATGCGGCTTCTTCTGCCTCGGGTTCTTCAAATAATTCTCGTTCTCCACTCCATGAACTCTCTTCAACAAGGTAGTCTTCTGTAGAAGTACCTCCTGCAAATGTATGAATCACTGGTTTTTGTTTTCTGGTTCTCCAAGGTTGGTCTGGTGGTTTAGGCTCAACATAAGTAGCTTCTGGTGCATTCCTAATTCCCTTTTCTTCTTGTTGTTGTGCAGGATGGGACTTTTCTAGCTGGGTTAGACGCTCACTTATGCCTCTCAAGAATTCAAAAAGCTGATTCATGGGGATCTGATCAGTAACTGCTCCTTCTCCCATGTCTTGAGTTAGTTCCTGAGAGATCACAACTCAAGGTGTATGAATAGGCTCTGCGTTTTTGTAACTTAAGAGCAGAACAAGTTGTTGTAATGCTTAAATCTCAAGTAACACAAATAAATCACACACAAGAACAATACAAAGTTTCAAGGAACTTTGGGCAGTGATTTTCCGAAAACAAGGTTTCTTTGGCTTTAAAAGTATCACAAACAAGTGCAACCCAAAAATCAGAAGCTTTGAAAACAAGTTTTTAGGAAGTTTTGAAATCAGTTTAAGAAACCGGTTTGGGATTCAAACTTTTTCGAATATTTACTTGTTGCACACGGTTTTGGTAAGTTAAAAATATGGAAAACAAATTATTTTCCAATTCAAGAGAAGCCTTTGCTAAAATTTCGAAATCTCTTTGGAAAACAAAAGGAAAGAAACAGTTTTTGGACCTAAAAGTCTTAAGAAAATCGGATCAAAAACAGTGTAAACTCTCCTCTTTCTTTTGGGGTTTTGGAACAAACCAAGAACTTTATTAATAAATCGACATAAACAAAAGGACTTTGACACTTTTTCTTTTTGGTTTTTGAGTTTGAAAACGAAATATGAATGCAGGTAGCGAACTGAAACAATAGAATACAAACAAAGACTCTTTTGTGGGGTTTTCGATTTTGAAGATGCAAACAACAAAACAGAATGAACAAGATAATCAAATGGAGACAAACGATTTTTATGGCTTTTTCTTTAAGGATGCAAACAAAAAAATCAGAGACTATAAACTAAGCAAAATGTTGAAACAAAGGATTTTTATGGGTTTTTGATTGAAGATGCAATGAAAACAACACTATGAATCTAGATGCAACGAAAACCGAAAGGATAAAGGATAGATTACACCTGATCTAGGAACCTTTCGGCTCTGATACCAGATGATGTAGCCCCAAAGATGAGACTTGGCGGATAGGTTGATGGAGGAACAAGCATTGGCTTTAAAGCTCTCTTACTTGACCGAGATGTGTGGAATGAATGGAATATAATTGACTCTCTCAATCTGTGGGTGTTGATTGACTCTCTCAATCGGTGGTGAACTAGTTCTGCTTGAGTCACACAAGCAATCCTAATCCAATAATATTCAAAGACAATTGAATCACTCAAATGAATCCTAAGACAAGAGAACTTCAAAGACACTCTTTGAAAGAAACGGAATAATACTTTTATTGATTGAAAGGTAAATAATACAATGGACTATGCTAAGCTTATATAGGATTTTCTACAACGGTCTTAATAACCAGAAATAAAGATAGAAATCGCAAAGTTAAAGGAAACTAGCCATTAGGCTGATTTTGGTAAGGATCCAAGCTCTTGTTGCTTTCTTTGTATCTGGATGGCTTTAGGGGATAAGTAAGGATCTCTGGAACATCTTTAATGGCATAAAATTCGTAGCTTACATTCTTGGAAAGGAGTTGTTGGTGTTTGATCTCTTTCTGCTCCAAAAATGGTAAGTTAAGCTCCTTATGATTTCGTGTGTTCTGGTGTGGTCTGGAGCAGCTTAGGACATCTAGGCTTGATGAAAATGATCCCAAAACATTGCAGCTTTGATAGGGAAAGTTTTGGTGCTGATTTAATCCCTTTAGTGTGAATGCATCCAAATAAGGCAAGTGTAGCATCTCCTGGTTTAAAAGTTGAATAACTTTTAAACCATAATTCCTTTTGAACCGAAACCAATTCTCTGTGGTCCTATGATGAGTTGAGAATCCAGAACAATTGAATTTTTTGATTGGTTCCTCCTGGATTGGTCGGAGTGCTTCAATTTCTGACTGTAGGTCTCCATCGGGTCTGGTTGCACTGACTGACATAGTGGTTGAGTTAGGGAGTGCCTAGCCTGGTCTGGTTGCGCCGACTGACGTAGTGATTGACGTAGTGGTTCAGTTAGTGAGCGCCTGGTCTGATTTGGTTCTGATGACCTCATCACCTAAATGGACTAATTACCTTTAATAGACAAAATTATGAAGTAAATTGTATAACAAACATCAAAACTGTATAGCATAATAGAAATATAACATGTATATGCAAGTTTAACATTTTAAATAAAATATTAAAATATCAAATCTAACCTTAAAGATATATGTAAATGTTTCATAGAAACTTTATTTTTGTGGTTTACACCCCATCTTTACTCATATGGTTTAATTTTTTCAATTTTATGAAATTTAATTTTATAAATTTCAGTTTTCTATATTTAATTTCTATATTAAAAATATCTAAGAAAATATTTTCTCTAATTTTCTAATTTAAATTTAAGATTTCATTCTGTATAAAACTTTATAAGAAGTCTTCAATTTTTGGGGGATATATAACATAATTTAACTTATATGGTTTAATTTGATTAGTTTTTATGAATTGTAAATTTACATACATCAAATTTGTTTATATATTTGTTTTGTATCAAAGAAATTTACCAAAATAATTTCCTACATTTTAAAATTTTAACTTTAATATTTATTTATTTTCAAACTTATCCCCAGAAATCTACGGTAGCACGAATGTTATAATGGTAATTGCGGTTTTAGTTTATTTTGTTTGGTTGTGGGGCGTAACAGTAATTTGACCTACTCTTTAATGTACAATTTGCATTTCTTTGAATTGACAGTGTTCATTTGCATTCAAACTCAATTTTTCGTGTAGATAGAGCAAATTCCCCTTTAAATAATTACAAGCAATCCATCATTTAAAAAATAAGACTTTTTTACAAAAAAAAAAATAAACTCTTTCACCTTTGCAATTCAAATAAAGTTGGAAGCGGACCGTCTATCTCTCCCTGTCGTTTGAAGTTACCTCGCAATAGTACCATAACATCAAGTGTTTCAAGATCTTATACTATCCTCGCCGCAAATATGAAATGGCTAGCAAAGCTTGACACCGTAATTGTAATATGCCAATCTCCTGAAGGTCCAAATTCAGAGGGTCTCGTTAAAGTGGAAACAAATTTCATATATCGAACTGAAATGAAAGCCACTGTCCACCTTGACTACGTAATTTCCTTCTTTTCACGTTGAAGATAAGATGGCTGCTCTACAGGAGAGTACTGATATGTTGATTATACAGTTGGCTTTTGTGAGGAAGAGAAGTTGTAACATCCCAAAACTAACAAATCAATATATCAAACACTTTCCTCTTTTTCGTAAAAAGTTTAGTGTTTTTCCGGTATGGATGATCATGCGTTAGAAATCTTCTATGACAATCAAACCAACACGATTTGCGTCCATTCTTCAACTGGAATGCATCTGTCTTTTCCTGACAATACGGACATGCTAACCTCCTGTGCGTTGTCCATCCTGATAACATACCGTAAGCCGGGAAATCGCTAATGGTCCACATCAATGCAGCCCTCATCAGAAAATTTTCCTTGCATGAGACATCGTATGCTACAACTCCGGGCAGCCATAGCATTTGCAACTCATGTATCAGCGGCTGCAAGAATACATCAAGTGCTCTTCTCGGATGCTCTGGACCGGGAACGAGTACGAAGAGGAAAAGAAACTCTCGACGCATGCACATAGTCGGCGGTAGGTTATAAGGAGTCAGAATCACTGGCCACAATGAATATTGTCTCCCATGCCTTCCAAACGGGTTGAAACCATCTGTGCATAATCCGAGGTACACGTTATGTCGCTCGTATGCAAAATCTGGATATACTCTCTGAAAATGTTGCCACGCTTCAGCATCCGACGGATGTGCAATCTCTGCTCCTCTACTATGCTCAGCATGCCATCTCATTTCCCCTGCAGTTCGCTCCGACTGGTATAAGCGCCTAAGCCTATCGGTTAACGGCATATACCACATTCGCTTGAACGGAACCTTAGCTCTTCCCCCTGTATCCTCATAGCGCGGCTTCTTACAGAATTTGCAATCCAGACGGAATTCATCTTCTCGCCAATATATCATACAGTTGTCGATGCACACATCTATCATCTCATACGGTAATCCCAGCCCTTGTACAAGTTTCTCGACCTCGTTGTATGAACCCGGCGCAAGGTTATCTTCTGGAAGAATATCTTTCACAAACTCGCAAAACGCATCCACACATTCTTCCGCAAGATTGTAGTCCGACTTTATGCCCATTAATCTTGTAGCAGCTGATAATGGCGAATGACCCTCTCTGCAACCATCGTAAAGCGGCTTCTTCGCTGCATCTAACATGTCAAAAATCTCCTATATTCTACATTTGGTTCCTCACCTACCCTAGGAATTTGATATTCACCTACCTCTGGAATATTTTCTCTATGTGCATCATTAACCATCTGAATGGTGCGTACACCAAAATCTACATCGGCAGTACAAGGTTCGCTAGAACTAACATTAGGTTCCCTAGTACTAGTACAACTGGAATGTTCTCTACTACTACTTGCATTATCCGAAGTTTCCCCATGTAGATACCAAATCTTATAATCCGACATAAACCCAACAGAATACAAGTGAAACCATACTTCGCCAATCGGAATATTTCTATAATTTCGGCAATTAACACATGGACATCTTAACTTACCTTTTTCATTGTTTGTGGTTGATTGCAAGCTAGCGACATAAACTCTGCAATACCGAGTGCATATTCCTGTTCCACTAGCTTTGTCGCCTAACAATCCTAACTCCGTCCATCCATGATCTAAAATAGTTAGAAGAAGACATTTTTCTCGGTTACTAGAAGTATTAGAGAGAGAGAGAGAGAGAGAGAGAGAGAGAGAGAGAGAGAGAGAGTTATGGAGGGATGGGTGTGGAGGGGAAGAGAGGAGTGATGAGGTATTTGTAGAATAATTTCAGACGGAAATCCGTGGAAAATCCGTCGGAAATTCGTGGGAAATCCGTCTGAAATCGGTCGTTTTATAGTCGACCCAACGGTCACATTAACGGTCATATTAACGGCTATATTGAACCGACGTTAAACCGACAGAAATACAACGGAAAATCGATGGAAAATTAAACCGTCGGTTTACCGTCGGGTGTTTCCGACGGAATGAGAAAACCGTCGGAAATTTTTGACGGTATTCCGTCGGAAAGTCGTCGTTTTATCGTCGGTAATTTCTGATGGAATTTTTTCCGTCGGTAATTCCGTCGGTAATAGCCCTGTTTTCTTGTAGTGAAGCGACATATATATATAGGTGGATGCTGGTTTCATATTCGAATAAGGGACCATATATTTTATACGCAGTGAATATTTATAATATATAAAAAAAAATATTTATAATATATAATATACGTTTGATACATATGCATGAATATTTATTTTGTATATAACTTATATGGCTACATAACTAAGTTGGTGCACTAAATTTTATGTGTATATACACTTGAAGATATAAATATTAGTTACTTATAATTATTGTGATAAAATTGTGAGGGTGTAAAGAGGTTTCATGTTGGCTCTGACGACGGGTTCTTGCATGGAGCGGTCATAGGTTATTTGGCTGACGAGCTATGGTGCTGCATAGATAAAGATGTGATATTCTTTTTCTAGTATAGGCGCAGGGACACCTTGACGAACCATGGTTCTGCGTAGGTAAGGAAGGGACATTTCCTTACCACTATAGGTGCATGGACACCTTGACAAACCATGGTGCTGCATAGATAAAAATGTGACATTTTCTTACCAGTATAGGCGCAAAGACACCTTATTTTTAGGAGATAACCTTCAATGATGTGTATATGTGATTGTGCCTGATGCGTGTTTTAGCTTAGGACTAGTGTTGTTCTTACCTTTAATATGTGAAATGATTTTGTGAATCTTAAGTTTCACCCTCACTGAGTAGTCTCTAATTACTTATCCATTTCTCTTATAGGTAAGCATGGCGGTTAGCTTAAAGAATCATATTGGTGTGATGTTGTCTATTCAGATTATGGGTGGTTTCTCATTGTTTATAATTAAATTGAATATTAGTGGCATGCCGTATTGGTTAAAAAAAATATGGATGTTACAATTTGATATCAAAGCTTGGATTAAGATCCCTCAGTTCTGCTCTGAGGAATCAACTTCACTAGTTTTAAAAATCTTACTTCCGAATTCAAGTTCCTAATTTCTTTTATGCAGTGTCATGGAATTTTCTGGTCTAATGTTCTTTTTTCTTCTCCAAACGTTCATTCTTTTATTCCAAGAATTTTGCAAGCTATTCTTTTATTCTTTATATCATAGGGGTTACTTCTTTGACGCAACACTTCTGGTTAAGCACCACTAAAGGACCTCTCGTTTGGACTATTGTAGTCCAACTTTTATTTTAATCGTTCTACTCATTTTTATTTTCCAAAAAAGTTGTTTAGTCAATAAAAATTATCATATCATTTTTAAGTGTCTTCTTGTTCCTTTTGGGTTTGGGGTTTTATTCTAAAATCTTTGGTCGTGGAATTCGGGGAGATTTCTTATGAAGTGGGGAAAACTTATAACATCCCAAAACTAACAAATCAATATATCCGCTTTATTCCTTTGGTCCATACAGGTAACAGGTTCCACTCCTTTCTATTTATTTATTTTCGATCATGATTATATGTGTATATAATAAGGATACACCTTTCCAGCAGGATCTACACTAAGGGGAGCTATCATTGTCATCTCCACATGAGCATTCCCTTATTCTTTTATATCTTCCCTTTTATTCTTTTCATGGATATTCTCTTGGGGGGGGGGGGGGGGGGATCATTTCCCTCTTCTCATATTGGATTGGCGTAAGGGAGAAAGGAGGCACAACCACCACCGAATTCCACAGCCGAAGTCGTCATCAATCACTGTCGCAGACCACCGAAGAACCACATCCTTGTCGCCGGATTCATCGCCAGCCACCATCGTCGCGATCCGAGCAAGACCGGCCATGATCTCACTCTTGCTTGTTCTTCTTCTCCACCACCGATATGCTCTGGTTTCTCTGACCCACTTCCATCATTGATCCGTTTCTCCGTCGAGGTCATTGAGACGTCATCACATTCGTTTCTTGTCACGATCGTGAGCTGTGATCAAAGTTGTACCAAGATCAACTACAACTCTGACACGCTGGTTTATTTCAAAACCAAGGCGAAGATCAGTTAAGTAAATCATGCACATGTTATAGCTTTGTTCAACATACGAATACAAAAAAAAAAAAAAACATACGAATACTTAGAGCACCCACATTGGTGTTATCCAATGTGGGTTTCTTAAAAATAAAATATTATTATTTGTTTAAGTTAAGAATAGTTAAGGGATCTTGGTTTTGTGAGTCCTCCATTGGTGTTACCCATTTTGGATTTCTAAAAAAAAATATAAATTATCAAATGTGAATCCTCCATTAACTCTTCTTCTTGATTTCTAACGTAATGAATCAAATCTATACCTTGTTTTACGGATAGACTCTTCGTTGCTGATGATACAATGCTATGCAGAAGCTCATTGCTCCATAACTTCTGAGTAACCAATGAAGATTGAACAATCAAAATTCCAGAGCTTTGCCCGATATAGAAGTCATACTCTGGTCTGATTCTGTCAAGGAGTAGACCTTCATCCACCAATAGCGCATTACTTGAAAACATCCAGGTGTTGTATCCAAGTTCTAAGCATTTCTTAACAACATAAGCATTACCCAGAGCCTCCTTGGCTGAGTTTAGGTACAAAGCTTTGCTTTTTATCAACTTATCAAGAAACATATCTGCATCAATCACAGGATGTCCCCTTCTCGAAAGATCATAGAACAACTCAGACCTTGCGCCAAGAGAGATCAACAAAACCAAGAGAACATAAGTGCACTAGCCATCGATCTTACTTTATTTGTACGCTCTGTAACATCAATTATCTCGAAACCAACCTGAAAAGAAACAAAAACGTGAATAGATGTAGGAGGTTATAGTGGTTTAGCTTTGTTGGTACCCGAGGATGTTGATGCACTTGCTTCATTACTTGCATTCTTTTCTTTTGGAGTTGTAGGCTCGATGGTTTCAGGTCCATCGCCAATGTCCAGTGTCTCTGGGAGGTATCCAAAACCATGAGCTACATAGGGTTGGTGCTGCTGCACGTGATGTGTGGCAGCAGGCTTTGCAGAATCACCCATATAGCCCTCTCTTCTGGAAAGCGGTACGAAAGGTGCTGCGTTTGGGTTCAGTGTTGATCCTCCTGGCTTCAATGCTAACTGTGATACGAAACAAGAAACTGATTACTTCGATCATACAGAAAAAAAAAATTCAATCAAGGCTTGTTCTGCAAAATCTACTTTAGCAATCACATTCTTAACTAAACAAGATTGTCACAATGACCATCAACAAATCTGAATCAAACCAGCGAATGATGTTCAGTTGTTCATAAAGAGATAATATGATCAGCTTCACTTGTTCTTCGTAACACTTTAAGTCGAAATTAATCTACAATCGATTAGATTTTGACAGGAACGCCGAAAACCTAAAGGCATCAACACGATTACAAACGAAAGAAGAGATACTATTCTAGCCTCTACATCATGGTCGTTCAAAGCATCCTCAACTACATTAAACATAAGAGTGACGTTCGTTTCATTGTTATGCTCCATTAACCAAACAGAAATGCATATTTGGATTATAATATGAATCAAGCAAACACACAATTTGCTGTAATTTAACACGAATGGGAAGACGAGATCCGCATAAAGATAAATCAAAATCAGATTCGATGTAAAACTCCGAGCTTTACATACCTTTTCCCTGGGTTTGGGACTAGTGAAGACGAACTCGGAGCCGGAGAAAACTCCCAACAAGAACGGTCTGGTCGAATGATCGGATCTTCGATCGCAGATAAGAAGCGATATCTCTGAGTTCATCGGAGAGACGATCGCACGGTTCAATGGCGGAGAGAATCAGGCCAGAGGCATTTTTCGCAGCCAATAGGACGATGCCACGTATGTTTAACATACGGTTCCTTAAGTTCCTTATTTTAGGAACGTCTCTTAACTTAATAACCCATTAACAATTAATTTTTTTTAAAAAAGCCTATGAAACTGAGCCCAAAAGTGGTAAAAGACCCACAATGGACCTGCTCTTAGTTAAGGTAGAATATTATGCAAGCGATATATATATATATATATAGGTGGATGCTGGTTTCATATTCGAATCAGGGACCATATATTTTATATATATTTAATACGCAGTGAATATTTATATTATATAATTAATATACGTTTGATACATGTGCATGAGTATCTATTTTGTATATAACTTATATGGCTACATAACTAAGTTGGTGCACTCTGTGTATATACACTTGAAGATATAAATATTAGTAACTTATAATTATTGTGATAAAATTGTGAGTAATACACCAGTTTCGTATTGGGCTATGATGACAAGCTTTTGCATGGAACGGTCATAGCTCATTTGACTGACGAGCCATAGTGCTGCGTAGGTAAGGATGTGACATTCTTTTATTAGTATATGCGCAGGGATATCTTGACGAACCATGGTGCTGCGTAGGTAAGGAAGGGACATTCCTTTACCATTATAGTGATATATCATGGTTTTTCTAGGTTTTCAACCATAATATAAGTGTATATATTGAGTCTTTAACCTTGCTTTTCGAGTCTATCTAGTCTTTTACAGGTAAACTTGCGTTTGGAGCAAAGTTAGGAATTTTGGGACATTTCTGGAGCATTCTACAGGAAGCTAAAGTTGGAGTCGTGACCACGAGTAGATGTCGACCGTCACTGATCTTAATGTCGATCGACACTGAGTTCCAGCAGAAACTATGTGCCGGTTTATTGCATCTTTTGAAGATTTTCAAGAAAGTCCAGAAGTTTCCCTTAATTCTAATTTTCCTCAAAACGTGTTTAGACTTAATAGGGTTTTGGAGAGTTGTTTTCTCCTATCTTTTGTTCTTACTTAGTTTTTGGCTTTTGCATTTGGAGATTGAGAGATTTTGGCTTGGGGCTGATCCTGCTACTTGTAACCTTTGAGAGAAGGATTTCGAACGCCATTCTTTATATCTATTCAGTCTTGTTTTCTATTCAGCATGTCTTGTCTTATTGATTCCATGTCTGAGTAGTAACCTTAGTTAGATTTAGGGATTCTCATAGGGATTTCATGCCTTGTTAGATCACTAGACAGTTAGGATTCTAAATCAATCCGTTCATCACCTAGTTGAGACTAATACTGAATTCTGGATTGATCACCTAGAGTTTAGATCTTAGATAACTAATTTGGCACGAGAGTGTGAATTATAATCTGATAGAACTAGTGTGAGCAATTTGTTTAGATGAAAAGAGATTTGATCTAGAGAATTGTGAACCAAAGAACTTGATATTATGCTTGTCTAGAACTCTAAAATTACAAAGAGATTTGAATCATTAGGTTGCTAGAGATAGATAATAAGCGCAGCGAGAGTTGGGTTATTAATATTTGCGATTCTAGTTCCTGAACTTGTGCTTATTCTGAATCCTGATCGTTGAAATGTCTGACATTGCTTGATTTCCTGAGAACTTCCTAAGTCTAGCGTCTTTCTCCTATTGAAAACACCTTTTAAATTCATTTGCTTGTTTACTGCTTTCACCTGATTGATTTAGCTAAGTTTGAAAACATATAATATGTCGTGTGACCGCGAGTCTCTGTGGATTCGATACCCTTTGTACTACAATTGCATTTATGTGCACTTGCAACTAGAATATGGATAAATCTTGACCTATTATATAGGTGCAGGGACACCTTGAAGAGCCATGGTGCTGCGTGCGTAAAAATGTGTCATTTCCTTACCAGTATAGACACAAAGACACCTTATTTTTAGGAGATAGCCTTGATGATTTGTATATGTGGTTGTGCCTGATGCGTGTTTTAGCTTAGGACTTGTGTTATTCTTATCTTTAATATGTGAAATTATTTTTTGAATCTTAAGTTTCACCCTCACTTAGTAGTTTCCAATTACTTATACATCTCTCTTATAGGTAAGCATGGTGGTTAGCTTGAAGAGTCACATTGGTGTGATGTTGTATATTCAGATTATGGGTGTTTTCCCATTGTTTATAATTAAATTGAATACTAGTGACATGCCGTATTGGTTAAGAAAAATATGGGTGTTACAGAAGTATCTGACTTCAGAGAGAATTTCTTGTAAAATGGAAAAGAACAATTGGGGAATTTAATAGGAGAAGACTGGAAGGGATACTCTAGCTGAAAGAAAGTATTCGACTACTATCTAAATAACAATTCAGCAAATTATCTTTTATCTACTTATGGTTTCTCGGATAATGTATTTAAGTTGTGATTCCTATTACAAAGGTTTCCTCATGAAATAGCATACTTTGTGTGATATTGATAGAAACTTCTCTTTTTATTGATTGTAAACGAAAGAATACAGACATCAAGAGTATGATCTTGTAATCCCAATCCTCTTGATTTTCCACAAATTGAAGAAATCAAGCTTCCTTATGATTCTCAACTAATCGCGTACCCTTTAAAATAGAACATGCAAATCCTTTTATAGTCTCCAACGACTTTATTTAGACTCAATATTCCTTTGTCAGCTTACTCTTTAATTGTTGCCTTCTTTTGTCTTCTTGTATATGCTTTCCATGCATATTAATATCCCGTTGGCGCAGCACTAACTTGTCCTCAAGTGGAAAGTACAAAAATTGCTTAGTCAATTCACTGATTCTCATCCACCACTGCTCATGAGTTAGTAAATTCTTCCATTTGACCAATACTTCCAAGTCTCTAGTAGCATTATACCTTGACTCCAACATGTCCTATGATTCTACCACTAGTTCATCCATGATTGTTAGTGTTGGTGGTAGTGGGTAACAACAACTCCGCTTCCAATCACAGGCTTCAACTGAGATATGTGAAATACTGGATGTATTTAAAAGTCTTTGGAAATTTCAGTTTGTATGCTACCTGTAGTATCTGGCCGCAAGCTTTTGACACAGTCTACGACTCTTTGATTGTTGTCTATAAATTCTAAGTTTCAGATATACTATCGAGCTGCCCACCATTAAATATAATTCTCTCTGATGCTTATGAGCATTGTTCTTCATGATGCTTTGTGCACGGATCAAATACTGCTTCACTTCAACTAAAATCTTATCCCTTTCTCTTCACATCTTTGCAATCTCAAAGTTGTTTGTTGATCTCTCTTCAAAATATAACATAGCAGGAGGTTCGCGTTTATAGACCATTTTAAACGGACTGCGTTTTGTAGCTGAATGATAAGAGTTATTATACCACAATTCTACCCAAGACAGAAACTTAGCCAAACTTTTTTGGTGTGATGATGAAAAGCTCCTAGATAAGTCTCAAGGCATTTATTCAACACTTCTGTTGGACCATCAAACTGTGAATAAAAAGCAGTATTGAACCGTAGCTTAGTTCCTACAGCCTTAAACCATTCTCTCCAAGCATTTCTCAAAAAGATCTTGTCCCTGTAAAATATTATCGATTGTGGATAACCATGGAGCCTAACCACTTCATGAATCAACTTTGCAGCCACATCAGCCGCAGTAAACGGATGCCTCAAACCAAAAAAAAAATAGCATATTTGCTCAATCGATAGACGATAACAAATATGACATTAACACCGGTAGACATTGTAGACCCTCGATGATATCCATTGCTATATCCTCCCAAATCTGATTTGGAAACTCAGTGGCTTGGAACAGTCCTACAGGAGATATAGTTGAATACTTTTTTGTTTGACAAACACGACATTCAACCACGTATTTTTGTACCATCTTCTGCATTTTGACCAATAGAAGTTTGTTTTCACACGGTGGAATGTTTTCAAAACTCTTGAATGGCCTCCAAAAACATTGTCATGGTGTTCATCAATGACCAATGGAATATGTTCCCATGTCTTATGAAGAACCAGCTAACCATTGTAAAGTAACATGATTTCTTTTAGCAGAAATCCCACTTTCACCGTATCCCATATCTTCACTCTTCGAATTAGCTCTTTATCTCTTCACTCTCCTCCATTTCCTTATAGAGATCTTGCATTTGTAACACTGTAGGTATCGTTAGAGCATGTAACCTTGTAGTACTTGAATTCTGTGGATACTAACAATATGAGATAGTCCATCCGCCACTTTATTCTCTGATCCAATCTTGTACTCTATATCAAAGTCATAGCTAATTATCCTTGTTAACCATCTTTGATAATCCAATGTTACCTCTATTTGCTCCAGAAGATATTTCAAGCTATTATGGTCTGTCCTTATTAGAAACATTCTCCCCATCAAGTAATGCTTCCATTTTTGTATTGACATAACAATAACCATGAGTTATCTATCATTATTGGTTTGAATTATTTTATCTCGGTTAGTGCATGACTTAATTACGCAATAAGATGTTTTTTTGCATCAAAACAGCTCACAATCCAAATCCAGATGTGTTTGACTCGGCAATAAACAGCTGATCAAAATCTGGGAGTGCCAAAACCGTAGCTGATACCATTGATGACTTTTGTTTATAGAATACAAGTTGTGCTTCCCCATACCAAGTGAATTGTTCCTTCTTTAGCAGCTCTGTTAATAGTTTTGCTAGCATCCCATAACCATGAACAAATCATCTGTAGTACCCTATAAGACCCAAAAAACCTCTTAGCTCTTTCACAATCTTTGGTGTTGGCCATTTCTCAACCGCATATACTTTTTCCAGATCCGTTGAAACTCCTCGAGGCGAGATCACATACCCAAGAAATTATACACGTTGTTAACCAAAGGTGCACTTGTTTCTATTGGAAAACAACTTAAGTTTTTCAAACTCTTGTAAAACAACCTTCACGTGTCTCATAGGCTCTGTCAAAGATGAACTGTAAATAAGGATATCGTAAAAATAGCAAAACACACACCTCAAATACTTCTTAAAAACCTCATTCATGAGTGCCTGAAATGTTGCAGGAGCATTCATCAGCCCAAATGACATGACAAGAAACTCATAGAGAGTGTCATGAATTCTAAATGCAGTTTTCTCAATATCTTGTTCTTTCATCTTGATTTGATGATATCCTGATCCCAAATCCAATTTGGAGAATATCGTTGCTCCATGTAGTTCATCCAATAGTTGATCTATCATGGAGATCGGATAATTATATGGAACTATTGCTCTGTTCAAGGCTCTATAATCGACACAGAAACGCCACGAGTTGTCTTTCTTTTTGAACAGAAGAAATGGGCTAGAATAAGGACTGTGGGAAGGACACATTTCTCCAGTACTTAACATCTCTTTCACTGCTTTTTCTATAGTCTCCTTGTGTGCATGGGGATATATGTACGGTCTTACAATTATTGGACATGTCCCTAGATTTAAATTATAGCATATTCACTTTCTCTAAATGGTGGCAGCACTTTTGGTTCTTGGAAGAAACTTTCAAACTTCTACAGTGTGGTAACCAAATGATCAGGAATCTCAGCACTGGTTATATTGTTTTGAGTGACTTTTGCTTCAGATGTGAAGATGGATCACCAGTCAAAAGCACTTGTTTCCCTTAATACCACAATGAGTATTCGTGTTTCTCCCAATCGATTTTACACTTGCCTAAGGTTTTTAGCCACTGAATTCCCAATATCACATCAACATTACCAAGTTCAAGCACGATGGAGTCTGTTGAGAATGTAACATCGTGGAGTGTTATTTGAATATTACTGCAGACTCCAACTCCTTTTACTAACATGTTTGTCCCCAAAATTATTTCCAAAGCAGCACGTTTCTGAGGTTTCAGTTATGTCCTCTTAACCAAATCGGGTGATATAAAGTTGTGTGTTGCACCACTATCCAACATAACAATTATTCACTATTTTATCACTTCACCTCTCGGTTTAGTTGTTGTTCGAGTAATCCACCCAAAGAACGATTTCAGAGAGATTGACTTGAACTATTTTTCCCACAAAATCTCATCATCCTCTTGTCCCTCAAATTCTTGATCAGTTATCTCCATCTCTACACTATTGAATACAATAAGCACTTTCAATTCAACATTGGGACACTCATGCTATTCATACCATTTAGTATCACATTCAAAGAATAGTCCCAAACGTTTCTTCTTTACGATTTGTGCTGGTGTAAGCCGAACTTGTTGTCTCGGTTGAGTATTCTGTGTCAAGGGTTTTTGTTTCCAGCCACCATGCGGATTGTGGTTAGTTTAAGGTCTTGATATGTTCTGGTTTACCGGTTGCAACACTCTTCTTGTAAGTCTGCATTTCTTTATGGACTAAACTGTGCAACGAGCTTGTTTCCATATGTCAAGATGTCGCGACCATATCCGATAAATCCTGAGGTTTACACATATTCACCACCTCACACTTTTCTGGTGTTCATCCGTTCATGAAGATAAATTACAATACTAGTCAATCAATCCAGTAACCTGAGTTGACAAGTCTTCAAACGTGTGGATAAAATCCGTTGTTGATCATGTTTGTTTCACCACGAAAATGGCTGACTTGAATCTCGGAGTTTTTCTCTACTGAAACGAGCTACCGAGTGAGTCTTGAATCAATACAATGATGAAAATGTCTTCTAAAAAGTTCACTATTGATGAGTAAATCAAGTAATCATCAACCCAGGAGTATGTTGTGGACATAAATCAACCAACTAAGACCCATGGAGAAAACCAACCCGAGCACACCAGAGACATAGGTTCATGTATTGGAACATATCTTCTCAACCAAGAGGAGTTAAACCACAAAGACACCTGCTACAGAATCTCAGCTCATCAGGGAGTCATTGAAGTGGAACTGGTTCAAAAGTTTTCCAAATGAAAAATTTATTCAAGTTACAACTAGGCAGACTTCAAAGGAATCTGCTGGAGACTAACATATACTTATTGAAGAATTCAGATAAAAACAGGATGAACCAAGTTGTAAACCGAATTGTTCTGGATACTCAACCCATTATAGTTCCACTTCGAATTGGATTCACTCCAAAATTCATTATGGTTTAAAAGTTATTCGACTTCTAAATTAGGAGATGCCCGACTGGCCTTATTTGGAAGCTCACAGATTCAATACACTTCAAACCCATATTTGGTGACCAGGAGGGACATATAATCATTCAAGGATAGTCTTCTATCATCCTTTCATACACCATCAACCAGAGGATCAAGCAAATCTCATTGTTCTCAAACTTACCATATTGGATGCATTCACATTGGGAGCCTTAAGTGACCAAAGGATCTTTTGGCCAACCTGCTGCATTTTAATGATCAAATCCATGAATCTGGACCTCCTTATGCACAATGGATCCAATCCAAAGCTTTCAAGACTAGAGATTTATCACAACTTACCAATTTCGGTTTATTAGACCATAAAGTTTCCAACGGCTCTCCCGAGCCCACTATGACCCAATAAGCCAGCTCCATATGGACATCGCCTTTTGTAAATCACTTTTCAATCTTTTTAGAATTAATCTAAGTATTTTCTTCTTTTCAAAGTTTTTGTTCTTTGAGAGAGAGTTGTTCTTTCTTAGAGTTTAGTGAGTGATTCACCATATTTTTAGAAGTTTCGGTTCAGACTATTTTTGAATGATTCATATAGTTTTTCTTAGATTGAGAGATTTGCTCAAATACCACCTTCCATCTTCCGCGCATCAAGCTTGTTGATCACTTTGATCACCATTTGTGAATTAGGTTGTGGAGTGATTTCAGATCTTATGTCATCTGGTATCAGAGCTTCATAAGCTCATATCCATAAGGTTGTATCAATCAAACCTTTATCTTTCATATTTTGTTTTGCTATTTCATTGGTCTTAAAAGATAACCCATAAAAATCATTTGCTATTTGCTTTTGTTTATGTTGCATCTAGTAGTTTCTGTCATTGTTTCATTCATTCAAAAAAAAAAAAAAATCTATTTACATTCATATTCATCTGATTTTTGCATACCTAAAAAGAAAACCAAAAGAAAAAGCATTGTATTGCATCTTTGACTTCTGTTCATCATCCTAGTTCTTAGTTTTCAAAAAAAAAATGTCAAAAGAGAAGAAGTTAGCATTGTTTGATCTGATTTTCTTCTTTACAAAACCAAAAATTTCGTTTTTTTTTTTTTTTTTGACAACAAGATAAAACTAAAGAAACCTATTTTCACTAATCCAGCTTGGTGGCTCCGGTCCAACGTGGATTGAATATGAAGGCCTTAGACGTGCACTCCGTGCTAGTCTGTCTGCCATCAAGTTTTTTGTGCGCGGTATATGGATGAGTTCGAACGTTGAAAAGTATTCCTTTCTTGCTTGGAACTCGTCTAAGTGAATCGAGAAAGCTGGCCATTCGTCTGGTTCCGACACTATCTTCACCAATTCTGAACAGTCTGTTGCAAATGTGATGTGCTGATGTCTATGATACTTCATGCATTTCATAGCCCATACCAAGGCTTCAAATTCTGCATGTAGTGGGGATAAACTGGCTCTGATATTCATTGTCCCCATCAAAATATTTGCATCTCTCTCATAATTCGTTTGTTTAGATACCCAAAATCATCATTCCTTTATTGTTTATTGCATCATTCAAAAATTTCCACACAAAAAAAAATAAGGAAAAGTTTTCAAAACAAAATATTTTGTTTAGACAGAAAAGGAAATAAGCATCATTAATATTATTTTGATCTTGTCCACTCCAAAGAATTCAAATTTTTGCTAGACTGCATTGATATTTTTATTAACTTGAATTTCATGTACTAAGTCGTAGAAGATTCAGAGGAAGAGGAACCTTACCAATGGACTGAAGAAGAAGACAAACTAGCTTATTCTGATGAGCAGGATGACTATGAATATCCACCATGGTCAGGAGTTGGCTATGACAGTCGTGAGATTGGAGATGAAACAGATGGAGAAGGGTTTGATCATGAACCCTCTGACCATTACTTTAGCAATCCATAACCGCACCACCAAGAGCATCATACAACAACCCCTTGGAGCCAACAAAGTTCAAACACAAAGGACTATGATGAAGACACTGGAGAAGATGCCTATGGAGAAGAAAATTGTGGAACATCCCATGATATATCCTTCATGATCTTCAACAGGCCAGCACATTAAGAGAATCATCATTCCTTCTTTGTGCCAATTCCAACAAGAGTTTTCACCACCAAGGACTGCTCAAACAAACAAACCAGAAAGAAAAGTAGTTTCCAAACTAACTCTTTAATATTTTCATGTCATAGCCATGACCCTGAGACTTACCTCCAATGGGAAGTCAATATGAAGCAGTGGCTACACAACAACAACATTCCCAAGGAGAGAAAGTTGTCACAAGTAGTATCAGGCCTAGTTGGAGCAACCTACACTTGGTGGTTGAAAGAAAACACTCACACCTTCAGGCTAGTGGTAGATTGGGGAGATCTCAAATCCAGAACGTATAAGGAGTTTGTGAAGAAGAACTAAACTCACAGCCAACCAAAGAGAGTGATGATAACACCTCAGCCACACTTAGCTAAGCCTAAGAAGCACCGTACGCAGAACAAGCCACCAGCTGAAACTCTTACACATATTTCAGTACCACAACGTGAGCTACAACGAAAACCCCAAAGTAAAACTTAATCTATCTTAAATAAAATACAGTATGTTATGAATGTCATAAGAGATATCATTTCGTTGCTGCATACCCAAAAAGACTAGTTATTGATTTAGCATCACTTGAACTGAAACTGATTTCACCAAAGTCTAGATATTGTTTATCACAGCCTAATTCTGAAATTCCCAATTCAGGATTAATGTGATTGTCTTTGCTAAAGGTTAAAAAACCAAGTTATGTTCATAACAAGGAATAGCTCATTACCAACAACATTTTGTACCAAGAGGAGCCACCAGATCACACCCTGATTTTACAAACCATGTCATCAAAGGAGGCAGAACTCAACCAGAGTTTTGGTCAGGTAAGTACCTCCACGATTAAACAAGTTTTAGATGATCCAAAAACAGAGAACCATATCCTGAATGAACCAGTAGTAGAAACCAAGAATAATTTGGGTCTAAAAGGACCAACATGCTATAAGTGCCATAGGAAACGACATTTTGCTGCAAATTGTCCACTTAAGAGATTTTAAAAAGAAACTTCACTAGAAGAGAAAGCAGAAATATCAAGAGAAAGTAATAGTTTATCTCATTCTGATCTTTGATTTTCACTTCTAGATTTATGCACTTGTCCTTGCCAAGTAATTTTGATCGAGGGTTAAGGCTTGAAGAGAAATATACAAGCAGAAATGGAGGCAAGGTTATACACGAGACTTTCCCTAAGGAAGCAGAGGAAGAGAAGCAATCCAAAGCAACTACACCATTGGCCAATCTAGTTGAGAAACCTGAGATAACCATTATGGGTTCACATCAGTTAGTAGCTCAGGATCCTACACCAACTAGTGAAATTTCAGGAGAAACCTTAGTCATATCTAGAATGAAGGAAAACAGAGCTCAAGAAAACAAAGCACACACCATGTTGCAATTAGCTAACACCATTCTTGTGAGTTTAAATATTTCAGTGCTTATCTATATAACTAAAAACTCAGAGATGATGTACTTGTTTCTTGTTCATAGAGTTGAGATCATTGCAGGAATAAAGAAGATCAACATTGGAGAAGTTCCACCCAGGAAGAGCTTGTTACTAGACCAAGGGACTAGGATACCAAAGATGAGCATAACCAAAGGAGATACGTGTAGTTATCAGCTCAAGGAGGATAACCTCTACCAGACAAGAGCAGAGAAGTACTAATGTCGTACCTGCACAAAGAAGAACCACCTGATGCACCACACATCACCAAACCACAGAATTACCAAGGTAAGACTCTAAACTCTAAAAACCGAATGAAGGCTAACTTGCTTTCTCTAGGTGCAGGATATACAGTTTCGTGGTCGAAACCTTTTCAAGAGGGAGCTAATGATGAGGTCGACAAGTCATCGATAAACCAGGAGTATGTTGAGGACATAAATCAACCAACTAATACCCATGGAGAAAACAAACCCGAACACACCCAAAACATAGGTTAATATATTGGAGCATATCTTCTCGACCAAGAAGCGTTAAACCAAAAGGAAACCTGCTACACAATCTCAGCTCAATAGCGAGTCACGGAGAAGTGGAATTGGTTCAAAACTTTTCCAAATGAAAAAGTTATTCAAGTTACAACTAGGTAGACTTCAAAGGAATATGCTGGAGACTAACATACACTTATTGAAGAATTCAGATCAAAACAGGATGAAGCGAATTTTTCTAGAGACTCAACTCATCAGAGGTCCACGTCGAATTAGATTCACTCCAAAATTCATTTTGGTTTAAAAGTTACTCGGCTTCTAAACCAGGAGATGTCTGGCTTGCTTTATTTGGAAACTCACGGATTCAATACACTTCACACCCATATTTGGTGACCAGGAAGGACATATAAGCATTCTGGAGACACATATAACCATCAAGGAGAGTCAGCTATCATCCTTCCATACACCATCAACCAGAGGATCAAGCAAATCTCATTGTTCTCAAACTTACCATATATGGATGCATTCACATTAGGAGCCTTAAGTGACCAACGGATCTTTTGTCCAACCTGCTGCATTTTTATGATCAAATCCATGAATCTGGACGTCCTTATGCACCATGGATTCAAGCCAAAGCTTTCAAGACTCAAGATTTATCACAACTTACCAATTTTGGTTTATTATGCCATCATGTTTCCAACGGCTAGTTTTTATTTTATTCCTCTGATTTCATTCTTCATTATAAATTATAATAAGTGTACTAGAGCTCTTATATAAGCTCCATGTCTTCGCCTTTTGTAAATCACTTTTCAATATTTTCAGAATTAATCTAAGTATTTTTTTTCTTTTCCAAGTGTTTGTTCTTTGAGAGAGAGATGTTCTTTCTTAGAGTTTAATAAGTGATTCACCATACCTTTAGAAGTTTCGGTTCAGACTATTTTTCAGTGATTCATATAGTTTTTTCTTAGATTGAGAGAGTCATTCAAGCCCACTGAGCAAGAGAGTTTCTCAAAAACCACCTTCCATCTTCCGCGCATCAAGCTTGTTGATCACTTTGATCACCATTTGTGAGTTGTGGAGTGATTTCAGATCTTATATCAGCTGGTATCAGAGCTTCAAAAGCTCATATCCATAAGGTTGTATCAATTCAACATTTATCTTTCATATTTTGCTTTGCTATTTCTTTAGTCTTAAAAGAAAACCCATAAAAATCATTTGCTATTTTGTTTTGTTTATGTTGCATCTAGTAGTTTCTGTCATTGTTTCATTCATTCAAAAAAAATTAAAATAAAAAATAAAAATAAATCTATTTGCATTCATATTCATCTGATTTTTGCATACCTAAAAAGAAAACCAAAAGAAAAAGCATTTTATTGCATCTTTGACTTCTGTTCATCATCCTAGTTCTTAGTTTTCAAAAAATGTCAAAAGAGAAGAAGTTAGCATTGTTTGATCTGATTTCTTAGACTGCATTGATACTTTTGTTAACTTGAATTTCAGGTACTAAGCCAAAGAAGATTTAGAGGAAGAGGAACCTTACCAATGGAGTGAAGAAGAAGACAGACTAGCCTATTCTGATGAGCAGGATGACTATGAATATCCACCATGGTCAGGAGATGGCGATGATAGTCCTGAGATTGCAGATGAAACAGATGGAGAAGGGTTTGATCCTGAACCCTCAGAGCATTACTTTAGCAATCCATAACCGCACCACAAAGAGCATCATACAACAACCCCTTGGAGGCAAAAAAGTTCAAACACAAAGGACTATGATGAAGACACTGAAGAAGATGCCTATGGAGAAGCAAATTGTGGAGCATCCCATGATATATCTTTCATGGTCTTCAACAGGCCAGCACATTAAGAGAATCATCATTACTTCTTTGTGCCAATTCCAACAAGAGCTTGCACCACCAAGGACTGCTCAAAGAAACAAACCAGAAAGAGAGGTAGTTTCCAAACTAACTCTTTCATATTTTCATGTCATAGCCATGACCCTAAGACTTACCTCCAATGGGAAGCCAGTATGAAGCAGTGGCTACACAACAACAACATTCCCAAGGAGAGAAAGTTGTCACAAGTAGTATCAGGTCTAGTAGGAGCAACCTACACTTGGTGGTTGAAAGAAAACACTCACACCTTCAGGCTAGTGAAAGATTGGTGAGATCTCAAATCTAGAATGAATAAGGAGTTTGTGAAGAAGAACTAAACTCACAGCCAACCAAAGAGAGTGATGATAACACCTCAGCCACACTTAGCTCAGCCTAAGAAACACCGTACGCAGAACAAGCCACCAGCTAAAACTCTTACACATATTCCAGTACCACAACGTGAGCTACAACGAAAACCCCAAAGTAAAACTTAATATATCTTAAATAAAATAGAGTATGTTATGAATGTCATAAGAGATATCATTTCGTTGTTGCATGCCCGAAAAGACTAGTTATTGATTTAGCATCACTTGAACTGAAACTGATATCACCAAAGTCAAGAGATTGTTTATCACAGCCTAATTCTGAAATTCCCAATTCGGGATTAATGTGATTGTCTTTGCTAAAGGTTAAAAAAGCAGGTTATGTTCATAACAAGGAATAGCTCATTACCAACAACATTATGTACCAAGAGGAGCCACCACGATTAAACAAGTTTTAGTTGATCCAAAAACAGAGAACCATATCCTGAATGAACCAATAGTAGAAACCAAGAATAATTTGGGTCTAAAAGGACCAACATGCTATAAGTGCCATAGGAAATGAAATTTTTCTGCAAATTGTCCTCTTAAGAGATTGTAAAAAGAAACTTTACTAGAAAAGAAAGCAGAAATATCTAGAGAAAGTGATAGTTTATCTCATTCTGATCTTTTGATTTTCACTTCTAGATTTATGCACTTGTCCTTGCCAAGTAATTTTGATCGAGAGTTAAGGCTTGAAGAGAAATATACAAGCAGAAATGGAGGCAAGGTTATACACCAGACTTTCCCTAAGGAAGCAGAGGAAGAGAAGCAATCCAAAGCAACTACACCATTGGCCAATCTAGCTGAGAAAACTGAGATAACTATTATGGGTTCACATCAGTTAGTAGCTCAGGATCCTACACCAACTAGTGAAATTTCAGGAGAAACCTTAGTCATATCTAGACTGAAGGAAAACAAAGCTCAAGAAAACAAATCACACATCATGTTGCAATTAGCTAACACCATTCTTGTGAGTTTAAATATTTCATCTATATAATTTCAAGCTCAAAGATGATGCACTTGTTTCTTGTCCATAGAGTTGAGATCATTGCAGGAATAATGACGATCAACATTGGAGAAGTTCCACCCAGGAAGAACTTGTTACTAGACTAATGGACTAAGATACCAAATATGAGCATAACCAAAGGAGATACGTGTAGTTATCATCTCAAGGAGGATAACCTCTACCAGACAAGAGCATAGAAGTAATAACGTCATACCTTCTCAAATGAGAACCACCTGATGCACCACACATCTCCAAACGACAGAATTACCAAGGTAAGACTCTAAGTTCCAAAAACCGAATTAAGTCTAACTTGCTTTCTCTAGGTGCAGGATATACAGTTTCGAGGTCGAAACCTTTTCAAGCGGGAGAGTATGATGAGGGCAACAAGTCATCATCAACCCAGGAGACTAACATACACTTATTCAAGAATTCAGATCAAAACAAGATGAACCAAGTTGTAAAACGACTTGTTTTGGAGACTAAAACTATCAGAGGTCCACGTCGAATACGATTCACTCCAAAATTAATTATGGTTTAAAAGTTATTTAATTTCTAAACCAGGAGAAGCCCGACTTGCCTTATTTGAAAGCTCAAGGATTCAATACACTTCAAACACATATTTGGCGACTAGAAGGGACATATAAGCATTCTTTAGACACATATATAACTATCAAGGAGATTCAGCTATCATCCTTCCATACACCAGCAAGCAGAGGATCATGCAAATCTCGTTGTTCTCAAACTTACCATATATGGATGCATTCACAATGGGAGCCGTAAGTGACCAACAACTCTTTTGTCCAAGATGCTGCGTTTTTATGATCAAATCCATGAATCTGGACGTCCTTATGCACCATGGATTCAAGCCAGAGTTATCAAAACTCAAGATTCATCACAACTTACCAATTTCGGTTTATTAGGCCATAAAGTTTCCAACGGCCAGTTTTATTTAATTCCTCTGGTTTCTTTCTTCATGATAGATTATTATCAGTGTACTTGAGCTCCTATATAAGCTCTATCTCTTCCCCCTTTGTAAATCACCTTTTAATCTTTTCAGAATTAATCTAAGTAATTTCTTCTTTTTAAAGTGTTTGTTCTTTGAGAGAGAGTTGTTCCTTTTTAGAGTTTAGTGAGTGATTCACCATACTTGTAGAAGTTTCGGTTCATAGTATTTTTTAATGATTCAGATAGTTTGTTCTTAGATTGATAAAGCCAGTCAAGCTCACTGAGTAAGAGAGTTGCTCAAGTACCACCTTCCATCTTCCGCGCATCAAGCTTATTTATCACTTTGATCACAATTTGTGAATAAGGTTGTGGAGTCATTTCCAATCTTATATCATTTGATGTACTCATCAACTATTAAACCAACTCAAAACATCTCCACTCAAGCTCACTAATATGATTTCCATGTTTGAATGCTCATTGTATCCTCCAATATGGGAAATCGTTCCGCCAGTGCGATCCATCCATACAGATCATCGCCACTGAAAATCAGAAGCTCAACCGCTTCAATAAAATTTCTCGCGTCTCAACTAATGATTGTTTGTTCCTATTATCATCGTTGCTCGAAATAATGCAATGTTCCAAGCTAGCGGAACGTACCTAATCTTTTTGAACAGAAACAGTTGGATTTGAATTCTCGATTTCATCGCCGCAATTAGGTTGACCATGTTTTATCCAATGGAATAGCCCGTTGAATTTCTTTTAGACGAAATCAATGCCTTTCACTCGGACCGTAACTCAAAAGTCAACTCGCAGAGCTGTTGATTCATCACCGTCTGAGCTGTTATATGGCTCATGAGTGAGGTCGATAGCGAACTGAGTGTTAACGTTTGCTGACAGAGATCTCCCGAAGTCAGATTCGGTTTCGTCATCTTCACCAGAAATATTCTCGCGATTGGTCATTCCGAAAGCGCTTCACCGCACCAATTTGATAGAAACTGCTCGTCTTATTGATTGTAAACGAAAGATTACAGAGACTAAGAGTATGATCTTGTAAACTGAATCCTTTTGATTCTCCACAAATTGAAGAAATCAAGCCTCCTTACGATTCTCAACTAATCGCATACCCTGTAAAATAGAACATGCATGTCCTTTTATATTCTCCAAGGCTTGCTCACAGACTGGTAACAAACTTATTCTTTACTAATAGAAACCATTTATAACTCATGTTCTCGTACAAGGACTCTAGTTAGATTTTATATTCTTTTGCCAACTTACTTTTCAATTGTTGCCTTCTTCTATCTTCTTGTGTATGCTTTCCATGGCACATAAGATATTTCTTTCTTTAGTTTTCTCGTCTCATTTCATTTCTTGGTCGTTTCTCCCCTATAATTCATGTTGTTAAGTTCAGGCATACCCAGAAATGGATCTACCTTATGAGAAAATGGGCCACGTGCCTCATACAGATTTTAATAATTTTCCAATGAAAGATTAAATATTTTTTTCATTAGTTGAGTTAGATATTGACACTCTCTTAAGAAATTCAGGTGACCAATTCGAGATCTCCTTCTCTCTTTTTTTTTTCAAATCTGCTCCTCCTTCGGCGCCAGAGGCTTCCTTAGCTCCGGCGTCGGACGTCGTCTGTAGAAGCTTCGTCATCGTCATTCTCTTGTTTATGTGGCCTCTGGTGGTATCGGGATCGGGGTGGTTAGATCTCGGCGTGGTCCTTTGGCTCCGGCGGCACAGCTCCCGCAGTGTCGCGGCTGCTGCGGTAGAGGCGTATCTCTCCGCGCTTTTGTTGTAGCTCTCGGTCTCTGCCGCCTCACTAGGTGGGTCGTCTAGCCTCCTCCGTCTTCTCCAATGATTTTTCTCCATCGGCGGTTCTCGGCGTGTCCTCTTCCTGATGGTTCGTGCTCGGTGGTAGTGTGGTGGAGGTGAGGTTCATCTTCTCCATCTGGTCTGGTCTCTCTCGCGTTGCCGCGGAGAAGGTGTTTGCTCCGGTTTGCTCCGTCATAGATCTTCTCTCCGGTGGTTTCAGACCTTGAGGACGGGTCTTCTGTAGAGTTGGAAGGTTGACGGTGGCTACGGCTTTTTGGCTAGCCCCATTGAGGTGGCTCACGGGTTTGCCCAGGAAAGTTGAATCCTATGGCGGAGACTCCTTGCGGTGGTTTAGGCGTGTGGGACGGCGGATGTCAACGGCTCTCGGCGGTGTGGCTCCGTTGCCGTAAGCCTTTGTCGTGGCACAGGATTCTTAAGCCGGTGTTATTGGCCCATCTAGATGCGGGAGTTGCAGTGTGGTTGTTGGGTTTGAGATCGGGTTAGCTCCGGTTCAAACCGGTGGTGCTGGTGGGTCGGTTCTGGACCTGAGATGTAAAGCGACGGGGTTTTTATGGCTGCTTAATTTTTCATGTGGGGCTGGTTCATGAGGCATTCGTTCACTCGAGGATGGTAATTGGAGATGACGCTTCGACGGCCCGTTTGGGCTCCCTTGTCAACAGCGGCAAATTAGTTTGTCATATGCCCCGGAGATCCCGTTAGTTTTCGGAAAAGCTGTAGGTATTTTTCATTTGAGGTTTGAGGGCTGGTCTTAAGAGGATGCTCGTGGCAACTATGATGTGAACTTTAGTTCCTCGGAGCTATAGCAAAAGCGGGGTGGTCGATGGTTCTCGTTTTATTGCTGCTCTCTCGTCCAGAATTGACTCGGTTTCTAAATTCTTCACTCGGGCCAATCTGTACCATTTTGTTTTTTGTATTCGAGTTGTGGTTGTCTTTTAGTAGTTTAATTTTTGTTAATCTGTCTTCTTTGTTATCTCTGTATTTATGTAAAAAACTGAAACTAATAATAAATCTTAACATTTTTGCTAAAAAAAAGTAGATGTATCCCTTTGTTTCTTATACTTTTTATTGGTTTAACTAATTTATTTCTTCTGTATTTTCATTAATACATGATGTTTTCTCTTATTTTCTTTTCCATTTATACTTTTTAACAAACTAAAGTAAATCGTGCAATCTATGTTCTAATCAATTAATAAAATAATATTTATTAAATCCATAATACTGGGTCCGATTGGTGAACAAAAGCGGAACGATAAGATTAGCGGTAAGTGAAAGCGGTAAGCGATTAGAGAATAGTGCAAAGCGGTAAAAACAAGCGGTTGAAGAAAGCGGTATGAAAAAGCTGAGAGAAAAAAAATTAATATTATATTTGCTAACGCTTTGATGATTGGTGACCATCAAAACGGTAAACCTCTTACCGCAGCGGTAAGAGGTTACCAATCGTAACCACTATATCATTTGGTTTCAATTAATAAAATATTATAAAATCTAATTATTTATGTAAACGATGATTTGTTATAATTTATAATGTATATCATTTTATTTCAAATATGGATTATTTATATATTTTTATATATATAAGAATATCTAAGAGTTTAAAAATGGTATTTTAATAATATTTTTTTGTCGACCAAATGATAATTTTGTTAAAAAAAACCCACGAAGGTTTTACAATATAATAAAGTCCAAGAAAATTCACAATCCAACATCATTTACATTTTCATATTTAGAAGCCCACTTGTTGTTACCCAGATTTATTGATAAAATCAAGCAAAAAAGGCTACATAATGACACACGTGTCACACACATTGCAAGATGGAAACAGACGATGTACGATGAGCCACAATCACCTATACACCATCTCGCCGAGATTAAATGAGGACAGTTGATGAGACCTTCTGAAAATTGGTTGCTACGTGTCAAATTAGAAGCTTCAAAGGCATGCAACCACAGTACACCACCGACCGCCAAATTGACCGATGAACGTGGATGATAGCCACCACTGTTACATGCCATCGCCGTGCACATACCATGTCGATTATACCCTGTTTCCGAATCATCGGATGAAAATCGCATAAAAGGAACGAACGGCTTCAACGTCAAACTGGAGACACCACTACTCCAAAAGCTCTTTACCAGCCAAGCCCAAGTATATTGGTATGGCTTTTTGAACCATAGCCGAAAGATGGTATTAAGCGAAAGATAAATTACTCCAAAAGCAGCAATGGCGGTGAAGAAACGAAGAAGAAATCGACTCACCAACAAAGAAAAACAAAAGAGAATCGAAGGGCCATAAGAAAACAAAATCCGGAATCAAACCGGAGTATACACAAATCCGATTTCAAGAAAATCGGAAGACTAAAAAACAAAAAAAAAATTAGAAGTAGATCCCAATTTATTAGCACAATATATATATATATATATAACAAACCACGAAGATTTGTGTTTGAGGAAGAACAAAAAAGAAAACGAGAAAATATTTTCTCTTTCTTTTTTGTCTTCGTTTTTTAGAGAAAATATTGAATATTTTTTATATAAAGAAAGAAAGAGAAACGGCTTTCACTTTTATCCGCTTCTTGAATTTTTAATAATATAGTTTGCAGAATTTTTTTTTTTAAACATGTTACATATTGTCCTAGAGCATATTGTTAATATTTTTTCTTACATTAAAATTTTTATTTATGCCCCATATAATATTTTCTTCTGGATCCGCCCGTCGGCATACCATATTCCTCACAATTCCAAGTTGATCACACACTCCCACTAATAACATAGTTCAAAAGTTTAAGACGTTCATTCGATTGTTTTTCAAAGAGTACAAGTTGGTATCAAACATATACAGAGTAGAACACATAGATATATGTTATATCTCACACACAAAAAAAACATAATGCTCGTGGTAAGCTACACACACATGGTTTGTATCTAGTAAAAGCCAAATGAAATCCTTAGTAGTAGATTATAGTTGACTTGTGTGTTTAGCATGCACCACATCTAATCTTCTGGTCTCATACCCAAATCCTTATCTCATTCATTTTCAGGCAGCAGAGACAACAATCACACAGGTTTTAACTTTCTCAAGGTCTCCATGGTGCTGGTGGCGGCGGCGGAGTAGGGAACAACGGAGGAACGGCAGAGAAGATCGTGTTTTTGTCTATGGCACCAGATGCCTCTTCTTCACCCGACAATGCTACGAGAGCTGCGACCAAACCAGCATTTCCTGCAAGAGTCGGTTCAGTGTAGTTGTAGTTAGTCCGGAGATCACGGAACCCATCGCGCTTGTCAGGACCAGCAACCATGGCTCCTTCAATCGTGTTTGGGTTTGGTTTCTTGCTGTCTCTCCATTTCCATCCTCCTTTGCAGTTATATTTGACTTTGTTCTTGGGAATCGAAGCTCCCCTGTGATGCACGTGTTTCGGGTATTTAGGGCCAAAACCCACCAGATAACTTATTTTACGAGGGTTTTTACCGAGTATGTAATCAATCTGCGAAAACACAGCTATGATGAGTGAAGTCGAATTCTAGTATTTAATCACCAAATGTAACAAGAGTTTTCTATTACTGACCAAAACACCCATCATTGTATTGTAAATCTAAAATTCTAATACAAATGGATAGACTCAAAAGTATTTATTTAAAATTATGTGTGAACATATCAACACATGCCAGTGTTGATGAATAGTTTTCCAAGTAATAATTGCGATAATCTTGGTCACAAGTGTCATTATTGGATATTTCCCATTACTGTAACAGAGATTACCATTTGTATAAAGAGTGACGCATTACCTGAGATCTTGCAAACTCTCGTAGGACATTGGTTGAATAGAAATTAGGTCCACAGTACCATCCAGGAGTATCAGCAGCATCCAGATAATCACTGTATAACGTCGCTAGGAAAGCTGCATTTGCAGCATACTGCAGAGGCTGTGGGTCTCCATGATTCAACTCTATCAAACCTCCTGCACATATTACCAAAAATATACATTTTTAGATTTCCCAAAAGAAGAACAGGTGCAACAATCAGAGCTTTTATTAAAGCCAAACATTGGCAGATATAACTCACCCCTGGTTCTGTTAAATTTGTTGAAATAAGGCAAGTATGAGCACATGACTATGCTGGTCTGATTATGGAAGGTCCTTAGAATTTCTTCATATGGATATCCAGGACTCAAAAACAACCTCAACCGGCTCAACAGCAACTGAAATGAACAGCCATTCGTAACCATTAAGAGGACATGAACAATAAAAAACATTAACATAGTATGTTGTCTTGTGAGACTAACCTGAGCACCAGCAAGCTTATTGTCCCAGCTAAACACACCATAGTAAGGGCCACCCCAAAAGGCACCAGCATGCTTAGCCATGGTTGGCTTTGTGATTAGATCGAGATAAGTTACGTTTCCTGTAGCATAGTATAACCAAGCACCACCCCAAATAAACTCATCCCAGTACATGCTTGAATTATAGAACTTGGCTGATTCCGTGCCTTCACTGTATCTACCTCTCTTACTCCTTCCAAACTGATACACAGTCTTAGCACCATGAACAAGCTTCTTAGAATATTCTTTGTTGTCCTTGAAGACAATGGATGCTGAAGCTAAAGCAGCTGCCATCTCTGCAGCGAGATCCGAGCATCCGCCATTACATGTAGTCACAGGCCTTTTATAATCCATGTCCTCAGGCCGCATCCAGCAGTAATGGTCATTAGGATCTGTACTTCCTTCGTCAGTATTTCCAGCTCCGACCTATGATGTCAAATGAGGAAACAAGCAAGTCAACAAAAGTTATACATCAAAGAAAGCTAGGATCATCTACGTAGTGGGTACAAACATTACCTGTGACACCAGATCATCGATGGAATCAGCAGTACTATTAAAGGTCTTGAGAAAGTAATCAGTTCCCCATTTGATGAGTTCTTTAACATGGACAAGCTCTCCTGCAGCTTCGTATTTAGCACTGTATTCAATCACACTCCAGCTCAACATGGTCATAGCATAAGCCATGGGGAAATTGAACTTGATAGTATCTCCAGCATCATAATAGCCTCCAACCAAATCTTTATAGAAGCTTCCTGAATCACTTTTCCCATCTTGAAGACCAGAATTACCTCTCCATGACACGTTATTGTGCCTCGGCAATTTCCCAGCTGCATCATCGAGATTGAAAATAAGACTTTCTAAAAATTAATCTTTGAAATTAGACCTAACCCAATTTTGCATTATCAGATCTTAAAGACTGGTTAGCAACAAAACTAGTAATCTCAAATCCGGACTTACATTTTTGAGCATTGAAGAACTTGAGGGCTTTGTGAAGAGCGATTGTGTAGTTATCCGGCGGCGGATTCTTGTGGTGGTGACGCGGCACAGTTTTGACGACCAAGGTGATGAACCCGGCGAGTAAAGCGGCGGCTACAATTGTACCGACAGTCCAAACGAAGATCTTGCGGCTAACGATTATACATCCAAGATCAACATACTTCTTCTTCTTCTGCTCCGTCGGACCAAGAAGCCAGCTCTGCTGCGTCTCGTCGAGGGGCCGTGAAAGAGCAGCACGCTCGATATCGTTCAAATTCCGGCTACGATCGTCGTCGGTGGCGGAATCAGCGGCGTGGATCTCGAGCGGACCTCCCCAGGGATCTCGGCCGTACATGGTGAAGAAGTGAAGAGTTGAGCTTTGAGGATCAGATCTGAGAAAGAGAAGAGAGTGGAGGTTCGTAGTTTTAGCGTGAGAAGGAAATGTGAGCTAATCAATAATGTAATCGACGCCACCATGGGGTTACTTTGTGGCTTCGATTTTATTTTTCCTTTCCTTTTATTTTTCACTTCAATAATTATTTTCTTATTATATTTGGCTGTCGGTTTATTTCTACATGTTACAGCTAACACTATTTTTGGACCTTTTTCGCCAACCATGATTGATCGTTCTGGCCAACGGGTAGATTTGGTATCTGACATTTAATAAAATAAAAAAGCTAAATAAATTTAAGTTTTTTTTGGTAAAAAAGCTAAATAAATTTAAGTTTTGTGAAAGATAAATTAAGTAAAGAAACTTAAATTTCTTTGCCATGCCTTGTTTTGTCAAAGCTTGATCTTTGTATTATGATCTGGTGATGTATTACATAAATTCTTACTTTTTTGTTGTTAATTAATTTTTTTTATCCATATATGCCATTTTTAACTTTTTGGTTATTTTCAAAATCTCTTCAAAAATTATATTATCATTATTCTGAATCTTTTTTTAAAATTTTTTTAACTCATTAATTTTTTTCTTTTCGTAAAATGAATTATGCTTTCTCTACCGTAAGATTTCATGCCAGCAATTCGTAATCATATTCACAAAATCCTTTTCATTTACTCCACCTAATTGTTTCCATCCTTTAAAAATTACTTCGATTAAACTTTTCAACCAATCCACCTTTTATTAAATTAATTAAATGACAACAAAAACATAATAAGAGGATTTCATATAATTTATCAAATAGAATCTAATAAAACTAAATCTCAAATTTGAAATTCTAAACTCTATTTATATTTAATCAATTAAACATCTATATAAAACTAACATTTTACAGAGAAGTATTCATCTTGTAACATTTAATATGAAATGGCTAAATCATCAAAATTCCAAGTTCAAATAATAATCCAAAAATGAAAAAAAAAATATAATCCGAAAATGTCTCTTGTTATTTTATCATATTTTAAATTCACTTAACCTTTTATGTTATTGGCTGTAAATGAACATATTTGAAAAATCTTATCAGTTCAAAAAAAAAAAGGCAAATCTTATATATTATACTATTTATTCCACAACTGAACAAAAATGAATATATATTTTAACCACCGTTTTAAGAATATATATCATTTGTCCATTTTTAAATTTCATATACTTTGTTTACTAGTAAAGCAAATCGCTTACGTTGGGTGGATGACAAAGACACGTCCCCTAACTCAGACAAATACAATGTCGGTGGGATGCATATTTTATTTTTTATTTTATCTCGAGAATACGGTGTTTCAGACTTCATTTTCTATATACTGCTATATCATCATCCACACATTAATTAATTTTAAATTTATTTTTAAAATAAACCAAAACATATATTAACCAAACTCAAGTCCAATAATTAGAAAGTGAATATATAATTTAATGTTACACTCATCATATTTTGTCCCAAAACATAAAACTATAACAAATATCTAACGGAAATGACATATTTGATAAGTAAATAACAAAATCTCATACCAAAACTATACTAAAAATGACAAAACTTCATATTTTCTCAAATTTCTTGATAGCAGAGATAAAGTTCGTGTTAGCGCATTCGATGACAACAATAATCAATAAAATAATAAAGAATGAAGAAATTTGATATGGATCTTGCTCACTACCGGTATCAACACAAAGTTTTTAGAGGTTAACCATTTCAAAAATCAACAAAATCAAAGTTAACGATTTTAAAGCCACATCAAACAATTTTAATTAAAAGAAACATAACAAAATCATAAAAATTTAACCATTATATTAATGTAAAATCAAAATTGTTTGGTTTAATCTATCCACTTAAAAGTCCAATACACGTCAATCCCCCAGTTATTAACACAATTCTGAATAATCATCCAAAATTTAAAAAACGAGGTCAAACACAAAACTAAATAATATTCTCTCTTCTTATGCTGCCACATCCTCATCCACATCATTAGTTAATTTTAAATTTATTTTAAAAATAAACCAAAACATACATTTACCAAACTCAAGTCCAACAATTAGAAAGTGAGTATATAATTTAATGTTCCACTCATCATATTTTATCTCTTTTACCGTAGTAACAACTATAACAAATATCTAACAAAAATGATATATTTGATAAGTAAATTATACAATTTCATACCAAAACTATACTAAAAATTACAAAACTTTATATGTTTCTCAAACTTCTTGATAGCAGAGATAAATTTCGTGTTAGCGCATTCGATGACGACAATAATCAATAAAATAATAAAGAATAAAGAAACTGGGATATGGATCTGCTCACTACCAGTATCAACACAAAGTATTTAGAGGTTAACCGTTTCAAAAATCAACAAAATCAAAGTTAACGATTTTAAAGCCACATGAACATCCACCTAAGTAATTTTAATTGAAAGAAACATAACAAAATCATAAAAATTTAACCATTATTTTAATGTAAAATAAAAATTGTTTGGTTTAATTCATCCACTTAAAAGTCCAACACAGGTCAATCCCCCAGTTATTAACACAGTTATGAATAATCAGCCAAAATTAAAAAAAATAGAGGTCAAACACAAAACTAAATAATATCAAACAATCGATATCTTCCCCCATCTACATAAACACCATTTTCTCTATATTTACAATCTCGCTTGAGGACACCACCTCTTTCGTTGTTGAACATTTACCATTCCAAAAAGTTGTAAATCATTCATGCTCCCACCAACATTCTTATTTTTTATCTCCATTGAATCCCCCAAAAATCCACATACATTACAATCCCCAAATCTAATGCCATCATCACCATATTGAGTACCTTACTTCCTCACCTTTATTATCTTCACTATAAAATCTTCAATCAAATCATTCCTTCTTCACTTTAAATTCTTATTAATTCTCATCCACTTACTCTTATATATATATATATATATATATATATATATATATATATATATATATATACCTCCTTAACAAGTTTTCTCACATTCAGCTCTCCATTTATTTCTAAAACACTCTCTCTAATCACCGAAAAATCAAAACCTTATATGTTGCATTTTTCTGATCAAGTTTGGATGTGGTGCCGTATAGACATGTTTTTCATTGACGAGAACGTAAGAAACAATTTCTAACCTTAAACTCTAAAAACTCATCCATTAATTTCCAATACATACTATCTAATTTCTTTTTTAAGTATACATTGATGCAAGGTTCCATACACGTCCAACACATTCCAACCGTTCAATAATTGGTTGCAAGAGGGATACATATATTTCATTACCGGTTTTGAAGGCATTATGAGCATCAATCATTTCAAACTAGCATATTTCCACCTCTTTATTTGTTTCATTCCATGAACATCATTGATTCAACTCAATGAGTCATTTTTCAAAATACTGAAAGAGCTATTAAGCGTTCGTACTTATGAGCAACTTCTCGCCCTAGCCAACACCAACAATGAGCTTCTCAGTACACCCCTCACACTTGGTATGTAGTGACTTACTAACAAAATTTACATTCATAACTTTTCTATCATTTTCACAATTTTAGACATTATGGAATCAAATGTAGGATTATTTTTAATACTGTAACAAAGAAACATGAAAATAGAATAAAATAGTGTATATTTTCATTGTATTGATCAGTGTTTTTTTTTTGGCAACTTGATCACTCTATATATAAAGTAAACTTATCAAAGTAGATATGAATTGTAAAAAGAAAACCCTAGCCGCATGGGCGACTTGAAAGGCGATTGTGCTTGGCCAACTCTCCAAAGCTCCGACGTGCAGATCTAAGGACTTTGGCGCTCAAGATAAGGGAGAAGGAGACTACAAACACTCTTCTCGTTCTCTGTGTAAGCCGTATCTCTCCCTTTAGAAAGTTTTTTGGAACCCTAACTCGGATCTTCGGTGACGTCGTCGTTACGGCTTAGCATACTTGGGCTTTGATCTCGGTTTTATCCAGTCTCCCCTCCCTTAGGGTGTAGCTACTGCTGTCTCAACTGGATAGAATGAGCCGCTCAAGTGGGAATCATAATCGTGGCGAGGGATCTCGTATTACAAGTCGTAACCGGAAAGAGGAGAATGATGATATCATTAAGATTCCGGCCTTTGACTTCTCAGATTTGGTGGAAAAGTTTAAGCTTACTCTTGTAGGACGCATGTTTCACGATGACGGAAGAAGCATCGAGGCTTTGATAAATCATATGCCAAAGAGACGCATTTGGGATGTCGAGGGACGAGTTCGAGGTGTAAACCTTGGGAATAATAAATTCCAGTTCGACTTTGACTCGGAAGAGGACCTTCAGAAGGTGCTAAAGCGGAGACCATGCCACTTTAACAAATGGAGCTTTTCGTTGGAACGCTGGACACCGTGTGTAGACGCTGACTATCCAAATACCCTGTTGTTCTGGATTATCATCTCAGGTATTCCAATCCACTATAAGAAAGATGAGACTTATCGCAATATTGGTAGAGCGTTGGGACGTGTTGATCTGGTTGATGTTGAAAAGGGACGTGTTCGGGTGGAGTTAAATGGCGATAAACCTCTGGTATTTGAAAGAAGAGTTCAGTTTGACAATGGTGACATGGTTAAAATCACTCTGGTGTATGAGGACTTATACAGGTACTGCTTTACCTGTAAAAGAGTATCGCATGAAGAAGGAACCTGTCCGGAGCTAAGTGAAGAGCAGAGAGATCGCAACCGTCTCATGCGATTAGAACAACAAAAAAAGACTGACCTTGCTGCAAAGGAAGCCTTCTCAGTTCCACAGACTTTCACGGACAAGTCTCTTAGAGTGGTAAAAGGACCAGAGGCTTCAAAAGTGGTTTTGAACCCGAAGACTGATAAAAGAATGGATAGATCGACCGAAAAAGATCTTCGGACTGCTCTGTAGGAACCGTTTAGTTGATCCTGATGTAATTCACAGATTCATATCAACCTAAACATGCGGATCTAGGTTCTCTTGATTTAGAAACATTAGATGATCTCACCTTTTACCTGTTTGTTGCAGCGGAAGGAATAGAACAGGTCAGAGATCAAACAGATACACCGAGGGATGAATCCTCCAAAGGTTCACACACGCGATCACAGGAATGGCTGCTAGACCACGAGGAGAGAGGCGCGCAGAGAGAGAGAGGCTCGCGGCTGGGGAGGCTAGGGTTAGGGAGAAAAGACTTGGCTTTTAGTTTATAAAAGCCTTCTCTTTCCCTTTTGGGCTTTTGGGCCCAAAATACCAATCTGATTAAATCCCATGGATTTAATCAGACCCATTAGTCTCTCTCTTAGTACGACAAATGCCTGGCACTTTTACCGTACTTCTGCTAAGCCGTTCCAACACATTTTCCTGTTAGCTTAGGCGTGTGACCCATATGGGATCATATAATAAAGGCAATAAGTCCAAGACTTATAGATCATGAGCGGACTCTAGCAAGCCATCATGATCCCCAGTATTATATGACTTATGTCTGATCTTTGACATACTCTTACTTTCTAGAGACAGTACCGAGATTACTGGACACAATTCCAACAATCTCCCACTTGTACTGGAATCTCTGTATTCATAATCCTTTTGTCACAATATCTCGATTAGTCATAAGGCAAGATTAGTGTCATCCTTATAAAGCCTAATCTTGTTCATCGGACTCTGATTTGATACTGACAATCCAAACGACTCGGGAAAGTCCGTTTGAGCATGGCCATGCATTTTCCAGTATTCAAATCTCCGATTGGCCTAGAGATATTCACTCCATTTATATTGGAGGGACAAATCCCATCTTGTTCCATCACTGTAAACTACTCATTTCATGATGTACCCAAACAAGGTCCTTATAGATATCGCAGAACGATAGCGTTAGACAATGATCAAAGTACATCAGTCCATGTGCAGTCACATGCATGTGAACTCAGGTCTAAGGACTATACTCTATAGTCGTAGTAAGAATCTCTTATGACACAGATATAAATATCCTGAAGAGTTCTTATAAGCGGGTCTTGTCCGGTCGTATGTTCCCAACATACACCTATGTACTGACTTTGATGCCGCGCATCTATGACACACTGAGACTTCGTCATAAGTCACGTACCAATCCAATCTCACACGGTTGTTGGTGTTCCAATTTCAACAACCTTCGACTAGGGACAGGATGATATAAAACATTTATCAAATATAGGGTCTCATGATCAAGCTAAATGACTTTGATGACTCAAGATCAAGTCACTTACTTCGATGACCTATAAAATGGTTCATATCATTTTGGAACGATTATTTCATCACAGTTAAAATAATCTTGAAATAATAATTTCATTAAAACATAAAATAATGTTTTACAAGAACATATCAAATAACTAAAATAAAGCTCACAAAACTCCCACTCAAATTTAGATTACATTTCAATGTTTCTAATGCCTACAGCTTCAGTCAGGAACTCGAGCTTAGGCCTTGGGAGTGGCTTTGTCAATGGATCAGCGACATTATCATCTGTCGGAACTCGGCTGATCTTGACTTCCTTTCTATTAACGATGTCACGTATCAAGTGAAATCTTCTTTGAACATGCTTGGATTTCTGGTGTGATCTTGGTTCCTTTGCCTGAGCTATAGCACCATTGTTGTCACAAAACAGTGCCAGAGGCTCAGCCGCATCTGGTATCACACCTAGTTCCATAATGAACTTTCGTATCCAAACAGCTTCCTTCGCTGCTTCTGAGGCGGCGATATATTCAGCTTCTGTAGTGGAATCAGCAACGGTGTCCTGCTTGGAGCTTCTCCAACTTACTGCACCGCCATTCAGACAAAAGACATAACCGGACTGTGACCGGAAATCATCTGTGTCTGTCTGGAAACTTGCGTCCGTGAATCCACTAACTTTAAGCACATCACTTCCACCGTACACCAAGAACTTATCCTTAGTATGTCTTAGATACTTCAAGATATTCTTTACGGCAATCCAATGGTTTTCACCTGGATTTGACTGGTATCTACTCGTCATGCTCAATGCATAAGCAACATCAGGACGAGTACAGATCATGGCATACATGACAGATCCTATTGCAGATGCATAAGGAATATTCTTCATGCGCTCAAGCTCAGCAGCCGACGTAGGGCTCTGCTTCTTGCTTAGCGTTGTGCCATGCACCATTGGCGTGAAGCCCTTCTTGGAATCTTTCATGCTGAATCTTTGTAGGACTTTGTCAATGTATGAGTCTTGACACAAGCCTATCAGCCTCTTAGGTCTATCCCGATAGATCCTAATTCCAAGAACGTATGCGGCTTCACCCATGTCTTTCATGGAAAAACAACTTCCAAGCCAGTCCTTTACAGACTTCAGCATTGGAACGTCGTTTCCGAGAAGCAGTATGTCATCGACATACAGAATAAGAAACACTATCTTGCTCCCACTAGTTTTCTTATACACGCATTGTTCTTCTTCGTTTCTGATGAAGTCAAATTGCTTGATCGCTTCATCAAAACGAAGATTCCAGCTCCTCGATGCTTGCTTCAATCCATAAATGGATTTATGAAGCTTGCATACTTTCCCAGCATTCTTCGGATCTATGTAACCGTCAGGTTGTGTCATATACACATCCTCTTCCAGAATTCCATTCAGGAAGGCGGTTTTCACGTCCATCTGCCAAATTTCATAATCATGAAAAGCTGCAGTTGCTAGTAGAATCCGAATAGATTTCATCATAGCCACTGGTGAATAGGTTTCATCGTAGTCCACACCGTGAACTTGTCTGAAACCTTTTGCCACCAACCTGGCTTTATAAATCTGGACATTTCCATCCACGTCAATCTTCTTCTTGAAGATCCATTTGCACTCGATGGCTTTTACACCAGCGGGTAAGTCAACCAACGAAAACACTTGGTTGACCGACATGGAGTCCATTTCGGAATCAGTGGCCTTGCGCCACTTAGAGGAATCTGGGCCCATCATGGCTTGATTGAAGTTCGATGGTTCATCACCATCAATGATCAAAAGATCATGACAGTCAGTCACGAGGAATCCTTGATATCTCTCGGGTTCGTGACGGATCCTCCCGGATCTTCGAACTTCAGGTACTACAGGTTCAGGCTCTACAATTTCTTGTAGGTCCTCCTGCTGCTCTTCCTCATTAGGTTGAGCAGTATCCTGTTCATCTTGAATTTCTTCAAGCAGTACCTTACTCCCACTGTCTTTCTTAGAGAGAAACTCCCTCTCAAGAAAGTTACAATCCCGGGCAACAAAGATCTTGTTCTCGGAACGTAGATAGAAGTAATAAGCCTTGGTTTCCCGTGGATAACCAATGAAGTAGCATTTATCAGATTTTGGTGTAAGCTTATCTGAGATTAATCTCTTAACATAGGCTTCACAACCCCAAATTCTTAGATAAGACAGCACTGGAGCTTCTCCAGTCCATAATTCATATGGTGTCTTTGCTACTGCTTTTGATGGCGCTCTGTTTAGAGTGAACACTGCTGTTAGCAGAGCATATCCCCAAAGGGATATTGGAAGGTCTGTGTGACTCATCATAGATCGAACCATATCCAATAAGGTCCGATTTCTCCTCTCAGACACACCATTCCATTGAGGTGTTCCAGGAGGAGTGAGTTGGGATACGATCCCACACTCTCTCAGATGATCACTGAATTCCTGGCTTAAGTATTCTCCTCCTCGGTCGGACCGAAGAGCCTTAATGCTTTTGCCAAGTTGGTTCTGTACTTCATTTTGGAATTCTCTGAACTTCTCAAAAGATTCAGACTTATGTTTCATCAAATAAACATATCCATACCTACTGAAATCATCAGTGAAGGTAATGAAGTACTGATAGTTTCCTCTTGCATTTGTGGACATTGGGCCACACACATCAGTGTGTATCAGGCCCAATAAGTCACTGGCCCTCTCGTTAGGTTTATTAAAGGGGGCCCGTGTCATTTTGCCCATCATGCATGATTCGCATTTCTCACATGACTCAAAGTCAAATGAGCCAAGAAGTCCATTCGAATGGAGCCTCTTGATGCGTTTCTCGCTGATGTGCCCTAAACGACAATGCCATAGAAACGTTCGGTTTTCCTCATTAGGTTTAAACCGTTTTGTATTAATGTTATAAATTGGCGCGGATTGATCGAGTATGTAAAGCCCATTCGTAAGAGGGGCAGAACCATAGAACAAATTGTTGCGATTGAAGGAACATAATTTATTCTTAACTGAAAAATCATAACCTTCCAAATCCAACAAAGAAATTGAAATAATATTTCTGCTTATAGCAGGTACAAAATAACAATTATTCAGTTCTAAAATCAATCCCGAAGGTAAAGACAACAAGTATGTGCCTACAGCTAGTGCTGAAACTTTCGCTCCATTCCCAACTCGTAGCTCCACTTGTCCTTGCTTCAGCCTTCTACTGTTGCTGAGTGCCTGCATATTAGTACAAATATGAGCCCCACAACCAGTATCCATGACCCATGAGGTATTATCAGAAGTAGTTGTATTAACTTCTATAACAAAAATACCTGATGAAGAAGTCTCGAAAGTCTTCTTCTTCAATTCCTTTAGACCTTCCTGGAATTTCTTACAATCTCTTCTCCAATGCCCCAGTTCTTTGCAGAACCTGCACATGTCAGTTGGCCCAGCCTTGGACTTGGGCTTGGGCTTTGGCGTGTCCTTGTCCGCGACTTGGACAGCCTTGGCCGCTCCCTTATCCTTAGCAGAGGATTTCTTAAACCCCTTGCCCTTCTGCACCATAAGCACATTGGGGTCCTTGGCGGTTTTCCTCAAGTTGGGCTCTGCAGTCTTGAGCATTCCGTGAAGCTCAGGTAGTGTCTTACTCAAACCATGCATGTTAAAGTTCAGAATGAACTGATCATAGCTTGCAGGTAAAGACTGCAGAATGATGTCGCAGGCAAGTTCCTGGCTGATTGGGCAGTCGAGTTTCTGAAGATGATCGAGATAACCCATCATCTTCAAGACATGAGGACTCACTGCCGCATTCGCAGCCAACTTACAGTTCAAGAGGTTCTTAACTGTCTGGAACCTCTCAGTCCTAGCCTGCTCTTGAAAAAGCGATTTCAGGCTTGCCATTATCTCGATGGGAGACAATACACTTTCGAACTGTTTTTGCAGCTCAGGAGTCATTGTCACCAACATCAGGCAATAGACATCATTTTCATCTGACGAATGCTTTTCCCAAGCATTGTGCAGAGTCCTGGCAGCATTGGCAAGAGGCCTCTCGGGGAGGGGATCTCGAAGGACATAATCCTTCTTCTCCTGCTTGAGGACCAGCCTCAAGTTCCTTGACCATGTCAGGAAGTTCGTTCCAGTCAGCTTCTCCTTCTCGAGAACAGACCGGATCGAAAATGTGTTTTGTGTGCTTGTAGTAGTCATATCTGAAATATATAAATAAAAAGGTTATTAGTTATTATGTTCAAAGTGACTAATCTCGTATTAAAATTTAATATGATTAATCACGCATTATATTCAATAACATCTGTTACCCTCAATAGAATATAATGATTCCAAGATCCACATATAACTAAGATTAAAGTGGGCCACTGGCCGTCACCCAACCTTAGCTTATATCGGTAAGCCCTATATCGGCTAATTATATCCGTGATATAACTCTTGGTTGTGAATCTGGGCCCGAGGCCCAATCCACTCTGATGTCTCAAGGCCCGGGACTCCCGATGGCCTAGTCAAGAAAACCAGACTATACAGTCATGTAACCATTAATGTCTGGGACTCCCAATGACATTTATGAATCACAAACTGTCTTACCCACGCAAAAGCAGACATCCTCACACTGTAAGGCCATGAATGCAATTGAATGGGCTTTGACAGCTGACATAGCCTGGACAAGACATCCAACGCTTGATATTATTTGAGGTTCGTAGGTTTATTAAAAAATTCATTCCCAAAATAGAAGATTACTATTTCGGGAAACTTTCCATTTTTGGAAACCTACTATTTTTGGAAACTTTCTAAAATTGGAAACTTTCTAAAAACGGAAACTTTCTAACTTTAGAAATTTCTTAAAATCCAAAACCCGCAAATTCAGAAATTTCTATTTTAAGAAACTTTCTAATTTCAAAATCTCGGAAACTTTAATTTAAAATCGACTTTATAATTTTATAAAATAAATTTTAAATTGATCTGAAGAAAGACTCAAATAATTGGCCCAATTGTTTTAACTTCTTGGCCCGAGGCCCAAGAATTGGTCCATGTCCAAGACATGACCCAATTGTCCAATTATTTGACATAACCGGTCTGGTTCATTAAAATTGGTCTAACCAAATTTCAATTACTACGATGACCACAATTGTCAACCGGTTATTTACTAAACCAGAATTTCTCAATTTATTTGGTCCAACCAAATCAAATTAGGAATTCCTGGTTTAGGCACTAAATCCAATATTTCTTTCGACATTGGATTTCTTATTCCGGTTTAACCAGATTTAATAAAATTATTAAATCTGTTTATTAAACCAGAACGAATAATTTTTAATTAAGTTTTGAACCGAACCGCCAAAACGAACCGAACCGATCGAATTGCTGAACCGTGACTATCACGTCAGCCCTAGCTTCGCGACCATCGTCCAGCCGCAAGCCGCCAACGATCCGAGATCGAGACGATGCGCAGCTTCGGACGGGACGCAACAGCCGGGACAGCTCGGGTCACTCGGACGGACGCTTCCACGATCGCCGAGCGATCGGGATGCTACGCACGCGAGCGGGACGGGACTTGGCCGAGACGCGATCGGGACGAGCGATCGGACGCGACGCGACGATCGATTGCGATCGATCGTACGATCCGATCCGATCCAATCCGACCATCCCGACCGTCCGACCCGCGATCCCGTCCGTCCGACCGGTCCAACTCACGGCCGATCACCAAAAACAAGTCATATAGCTTGTTTGTGATCCGATTAATGTGTTTAGATTTCAATTCTGTTTCTTAAGTGTTTTTCTTATCAGTAGTTGATTCAGAACACTTCTAAACAGATTAAACAACCTAAACATGAATCTAAAACAAGAAATCCTAAGAACCAATGGCTCTGATACCACTGTAGGAACCGCTTAGTTGATCCTGATGTAATTCACAGATTCATATCAACCTAAACATGCGGATCTAGGTTCTCTTGATTTAGAAACATTAGATGATCTCACCTTTTACCTGTTTGTTGCAGCGGAAGGAATAGAACAGGTCAGAGATCAAACAGATACACCGAGGGATGAATCCTCCAAAGGTTCACACACGCGATCACAGGAATGGCTGCTAGACCACGAGGAGAGAGGCGCGCAGAGAGAGAGAGGCTCGCGGCTGGGGAGGCTAGGGTTAGGGAGAAAAGACTTGGCTTTTAGTTTATAAAAGCCTTCTCTTTCCCTTTTGGGCTTTTGGGCCCAAAATACCAATCTGATTAAATCCCATGGATTTAATCAGACCCATTAGTCTCTCTCTTAGTACGACAAATGCCTGACACTTTTACCGTACTTCTGCTAAGCCGTTCCAACACATTTTCCTGTTAGCTTAGGCGTGTGACCCATATGGGATCATATAATAAAGGCAATAAGTCCAAGACTTATAGATCATGAGCGGACTCTAGCAAGCCATCATGATCCCCAGTATTATATGACTTATGTCTGATCTTTGACATACTCTTACTTTCTAGAGACAGTACCGAGATTACTGGACACAATTCCAACATGCTCTACATGAGAAGAGAACATCGAGAGGTAAAGAAGTATGGAACCGGATTGCAGAGATCTCACCATCTGACAACTCATATCATTCACGAAAGTTCCATCCGTATAGGAGAAGTACGCATGAACTATCTGACCGGCGTCCAAGATACGAGACTGCCGGCTCAGGTCTGCACTGGTGTGATGAGGAGAAACAGGACCGATACGGTGATAAAGACGTGTCTGGAGATGGGAAACAGCATTGGAGAATCAGTAGGAGCGAGAGGAACAGTAGAAGCGAAAGTGCTTTGAGCTCTAACTTCACAAAATTACCTTTGGACTCGCAACGTACCGTCTCGGACCGTAACCAAATCTCACGCTATGAGCGCAGAGAACGCACTGCAGCAGAAAGATCTCCATCACGAAACCAAAGGCTGGAATGGAGACCGGTAAATCGAGAGGCAAGGAGACAAGACCATAGTGCTTCAAGGAGAGAGAGAGGTGAAGATAAAGAAGCAGAGAGTGAAGCAGCGCGACTTGACCGCATCCGTCGTTTGAAGGGGAAGGATGTTGCTGAGATACCGGTGAAGCCAACTAAAGAACAAAGAATGCTCGAGGCGGCAGTTTTAGCAGCTGAAAATCCCTCAAGCCTAGTGATCAGAGAGAGTTTAGATGGTCAAATATTGCTTGCTAGAAAGGTGCCGATGGGGATGGACTCAGTGGGGTCGGTGGAGAAAGTGCAGCTCAAGCCATCGTCCTCTAATGCTGTAATACCTACAACTATGGTGGAAATCGGAGAAGGAGACCAAACGGGGCCTGGGATAACTAAGGAGGGAACCAAGGATGCAGAGTTGGAGGGGTACAACGAGGAGGAAATGGAACGACTTATTGCTCAGTATGAAGATGTAGGGATGAATGTGGAAGACATGGAGAATGATGATCTTCTTGTTGATGAACTAGGTGCGATTCCAGGTGGGAATGAACCCCAAATCGAAGCCCTCTCTCAGCTTACTCCTGAGAAAAGTGACCGTAATGATCAGACATACTTGGCTGAGAATTTAACCGGCATGGAAAGTAAGGGACATGGGCTGAGTGAGAAAAAGAAAACCAGCAGTAGTAATCTGAAGAAGCGTTCAACGGTGATAAAGAAGCGCATTCCGAGAAGCCCGGATAGGAAACGAGTTACCCCAACTAAGAAAGTGGTACTGCGAGGTAGGAGCTCACCTCTGAGCAAGATTCCTATCCAGAGAAAGGGCCTTTTGAAAAGAAAGGCAAATTCGTCTCAAGTCCCTCGTTCTGAGGTGTTCCCTTCTGCGACAAGCAGAAATCTCTCTTCTAAATTTGGTTCGGTGGGGTCCCAGAAACCACCCAATCATCAGATATGAGTGCAATAGCCTGGAATTGTCAGGGAGCCGGAGCCTTCCTGACAAAACAACACCTGCGGGAGCTGAACCGCAGTTTTCATTCTAGTTTTCTTTTTCTTTCAGAAACAAAAAATAATTTTTCTTTTTTGCAAGACTTTCAAGTTGAGTTTGGTTATGATCATTTGTTCACCGTGGAACCTACTGGTAGAAGCGGTGGACTAGCTTTATTTTACATGGCTGACTTCGAGGTTAATATTCTTTTCTCAAACGACCGCATGATTGATATTGAGGCAAAGATTGAGGGACACAAAGTGTTTATTACCTTTGTGTACGGTGATCCGGTTGTAGCGTACCGTGAAAATGTATGGGAGAGACTCACAAGAATCAGTCTCCAAAGGAATGGAGCTTGGCTAATGTTAGGTGACTTTAATGAGATTGTGAGTAATTCTGAGAAGAAAGGTGGGAGGAAACGGCCCGACTCTTCTTTCCTCCCTTTTAAAACGATGCTAGCAAACTGTGGAATGATTGAATTTCCAGCAAAGGGCAATATCTTTTCTTGGGCAGGAAGGAGAAGAAATGGAAGGATCCAATGCCGCCTAGATCGGGCTGTTGGAAATGAAGAATGGCATAATATATTTTCCCACACTGATGTGGAGTATCTTCTTAGATGGGGATCTGACCATAGACCCATCCTAACAAGCTTCAAATCTGAAGAAAAACGAAGGAAAAAAGGATTTAAATTTGATAAACGCTGGCTCTCGAAAGAGGGTTTTACTGAAGTGGTAAAAGAAGGATGGGGAAGTCCAGACATGACAGGGGAGCATGGGCTGGTGGAAAAAATAGGGAGATGCCGGAGTGCAATTTCAAAATGGAGGCGAAATAACCCGACGAATAATGAGAAGATCATCGCCGAGTTAAAACTGTTGGAATTGTGTCCAGTAATCTCGGTACTGTCTCTAGAAAGTAAGAGTATGTCAAAGATCAGACATAAGTCATATAATACTGGGGATCATGATGGCTTGCTAGAGTCCGCTCATGATCTATAAGTCTTGGACTTATTGCCTTTATTATATGATCCCATATGGGTCACACGCTTAAGCTAACAGGAATATGTGTTGGAACGGCTTAGCGGAAGTACGACAAAAGTGCCAGGCATTTGTCGTACTAAGAGAGAAAGATTAATGGGTCTGATTAAATGAGATTTAATCAGATTGGTGTTTTGGGCCCATAAGCCCAAAAGGGAAAGAGAAGGCTTTAATAAACTAAAAAGCCAAATCTCTTTCTCCTAACCCTAATACCCAGCGCCGATTTTCCTCTCTCCCTGCGCCTACCACCAGCTCGGTCTAGCAGCCGTTTTCTGTGATCGCGTGTGTGAACCTTTGGAGGATTCATCCCTCGGTGCATCTTTCTGATCTCTGACCTGTTCTAATCCTTCCGCTGCAACAAACAGGTAAAAGGTGAGATCATCTAATGTTTCTAATCAAGAGAACCTAGATCTGTATGTTTAGGTTGATATGAATCTGTGAATTACATCAGGATCAACTAAACGGTTCCTACAGTGGTATCAGAGCCATTGGTTCTTAGGATTTCTTGTTTTAGATTCATGTTTAGGTTGTTTAATCTGTTTAGAAGTGTTTTGAATCCATTACTGATAAGAAAAACACTTAAGAAACTGAATTGAATCCTGAACACACATATGAATCGCAAAACCGAGCTATATGACTCGTGTTCTTGCGATCGGCCGGGTAGAGAACCGATCGGCTTGGCCGGTTGGATCGCACGGCCGAGTGTTGATCGGCTGGGTCGGATCATCGGATCGATCGCGTCACGATCGCGGCTCGTCCCGATCGTCAGACGGATCGCATCCCGATCGCGGCCAGTCCCGATCATCGGACGGATCACATCCCGGTCGCAAGAGATGGGCCGATCACTCGTCCCGATCGCATCTCGTCCGACCGTCCCGATCGTCCCGTCCCGATCACACGCGAGCGTCCCGTCCGGCCATTGTCCCAAGCGTCTCGATCTCGGATCGTCGTATGCGGCTTGGACAAGTCTCGACCGGTTAGGTTTTGGGTGTGATGGGCCGGTTCAATTTCGGTTAGGTGGTTCGGTTCAAAACTTAATTAAAATTTATTCGTTCTGGTTTAATAAACAGATTTAATAATTTTATTAAATCTGGTTAAACCGGAATAATAAATCCAATGTCGAAAGAAATATTGGATTTAGTGCCTAAACCAGGAATTTCTAATTTGATTTGGTTGGACCAAATAAATTGAGAAATTCCGGTTTAGTAAATAACCGGTTGACAATTGTGGTCATCGTAGTAATTAAAATTTGGTTAGACCAATTTTAATGAACCAGACCGGTTATGTCAAATAATTGGACAATTGGGTCATGTCTTGGACATGGACCAATTCTTGGGCCTCGGGCCAAGAAGTTAAAACAATTGGGCCAATTATTTGAGTCTTTCTTCAGATCAATTTAAAATTTATTTTATAAAATTATAAAGTCGATTTTAAATTAAAGTTTCCGAGATTTTGAAATTAGAAAGTTTCTTAAAATAGAAATTTCTGATTTTGCGGGTTTTGGATTTTAAGAAATTTCTAAAGTTAGAAAGTTTCCGTTTTTAGAAAGTTTCCAATTTTAGAAAGTTTCCAAAAATAGTAGGTTTCCAAAAATGGAAAGTTTCCAGAAATAGTAATCTTCTATTTTGGGAATGAATTTTTAATAAACCTACGAACCTCAAATAATATCAAGCGTTGGATGTCTTGTCCAGGCTATGTCAGCTGTCAAAGCCCATTCAATTGCATTCATGGCCTTACAGTGTGAGGATGTCTGCTTTTGCGTGGGTAAGACAGTTTGTGATTCATAAATGTCATTGGGAGTCTCAGACATTAATGGTTACATGACTGTATAGTCTGGTTTTCTTGACTAGGCCATCGGGAGTCCCGGGCCTTGAGACATCAGAGTGGATTGGGCCTCGGGCCCAGATTCACAACCAAGAGTTATATCACGGATATAATTAGCCGATATAGGGCTTACCGATATAAGCTAAGGTTGGGTGACGGCCAGTGGCCCACTTTAATCTTAGTTATATGTGGATCTTGGAATCATTATATTCTATTGAGGGTAACAGATGTTATTGAATATAATGCGTGATTAATCATATTAAATTTTAATACGAGATTAGTCATTTAGAACATAATAACTAATAACCTTTTTATTTATATATTTCAGATATGACTACTACAAGCACACAAAACACATTTTCGATCCGGTCTGTTCTCGAGAAGGAGAAGCTGACTGGAACGAACTTCCTGACATGGTCAAGGAACTTGAGGCTGGTCCTCAAGCAGGAGAAGAAGGATTATGTCCTTCGTGATCCCCTCCCCGAGAGGCCTCTTGCCAATGCTGCCAGGACTCTGCACAATGCTTGGGAAAAGCATTCGTCAGATGAAAATGATGTCTATTGCCTGATGTTGGTGACAATGACTCCTGAGCTGCAAAAACAGTTCGAAAGTGTATTGTCTCCCATCGAGATAATGGCAAGCCTGAAATCGCTTTTTCAGGAGCAGGCTAGGACTGAGAGGTTCCAGACAGTTAAGAACCTCTTGGACTGTAAGTTGGCTGCGAATGCGGCAGTGAGTCCTCATGTCTTGAAGATGATGGGTTATCTCGATCATCTTCAGAAACTCGACTGCCCAATCAGCCAGGAACTTGCCTGCGACATCATTCTGCAGTCTTTACCTGCAAGCTATGATCAGTTCATTCTGAACTTTAACATGCATGGCTTGAGTAAGACACTACCTGAGCTTCACGGAATGCTCAAGACTGCAGAGCCCAACTTGAGGAAAACCGCCAAGGACCCCAATGTGCTTATGGTGCAAAAGGGCAAGGGGTTTAAGAAATCCTCTGCTAAGGATAAGGGAGCGGCCAAGGCTGTCCAAGTCGCGGACAAGGACACGCCAAAGCCCAAGCCCAAGTCCAAGGCTGGGCCTACTGACATGTGCAGGTTCTGCAAAGAACTGGGGCATTGGAGAAGAGATTGTAAGAAATTCCAGGAAGGTCTAAAGGAATTGAAGAAGAAGACTTTCGAGACTTCTTCATCAGGTATTTTTGTTATAGAAGTTAACACAACTACTTCTGATAATACCTCATGGGTCATGGATACTGGTTGTGGGGCTCATATTTGTACTAATATGCAGGCACTCAGCAACAGTAGAAGGCTGAAGCAAGGACAAGTGGAGCTACGAGTTGGGAATGGAGCGAAAGTTTCAGCACTAGCTGTAGGAACATACTTGTTGTCTTTACCTTCGGGATTGATTTTAGAACTGAATAATTGTTATTTTGTACCTGCTATAAGCAGAAATATTATTTCAATTTCTTTGTTGGATTTGGAAGGTTATGATTTTTCAGTTAAGAATAAATTATGTTCCTTCAATCGCAACAATTTGTTCTATGGTTCTGCCCCTCTTTCGAATGGGCTTTACATACTCGATCAATCCGCGCCAATATATAACATTAATACAAAACGGTTTAAAACTAATGAGGAAAACCGAACGTTTCTATGGCATTGTCGTTTAGGGCACATCAGCGAGAAACGCATCAAGAGGCTCCATTCGAATGGACTTCTTGGCTCATTTGATTTTGAGTCATGTGAGAAATGCGAATCCTGCATGATGGGCAAAATGACACGGGCCCCCTTTAATAAACCTAACGAGAGGGCCAGTGACTTATTGGGCCTGATACACACTGATGTGTGTGGCCCAATGTCCACAAATGCAAGAGGAAACTATCAGTACTTCATTACCTTCACTGATGATTTCAGTAGGTATGGATATGTTTATTTAATGAAACATAAGTCTGAATCTTTTGAGAAGTTCAGAGAATTCCAAAATGAAGTACAGAACCAACTTGGCAAAAGCATTAAGGCTCTTCGGTCCGACCGAGGAGGAGAATACTTAAGCCAGGAATTCAGTGATCATCTGAGAGAGTGTGGGATCGTATCCCAACTCACTCCTCCTGGAACACCGCAATGGAATGGTGTATCTGAGAGGAGAAATCGGACCTTATTGGATATGGTTCGATCTATGATGAGTCACACAGACCTTCCAATATCCCTTTGGGGATATGCTCTGCTAACAGCAGTGTTCACTCTAAACAGAGCGCCATCAAAAGCAGTAGCAAAGACACCATATGAATTATGGACTGGAGAAGCTCCAGTGCTGTCTTATCTCAGAATTTGGGGTTGTGAAGCCTATGTCAAGAGATTAATCTCAGACAAGCTTACACCAAAATCTGACAAATGCTATTTCATTGGTTATCCACGGGAAACCAAGGCTTATTACTTCTATCTACGTTCCGAGAACAAGATTTTTGTTGCCCGGGATTGTAACTTTCTTGAGAGGGAATTTCTCTCTAAGAAAGATAGTGGGAGTAAGGTACTGCTTGAAGAAATTCAAGATGAACAGGATACTGCTCAACCTAATGAGGAAGAGCAGCAGGAGGACCTACAAGAAATTGTAGAGCCTGAACCTGTGGTACCTGAAGTTCGAAGATCCGGGAGGATCCGTCACGAACCCGAGAGATATCAAGGGTTCCTCGTGACTGACTGTCATGATCTTCTGATCATAGATGGTGATGAACCATCGACCTTCAATCAAGCCATGATGGGCCCAGATTCCTCCAAGTGGCGCAAGGCCACTGATTCCGAAATGGACTCCATGTCGGTCAACCAAGTGTTTTCGTTGGTTGACTTACCCGCTGGTGTAAAAGCCATCGAGTGCAAATGGATCTTCAAGAAGAAGATTGACGTGGATGGAAATGTCCAGATTTATAAAGCCAGGTTAGTGGCAAAAGGTTTCAGACAAGTTCACGGTGTGGATTACGATGAAACCTATTCACCAGTGGCTATGATGAAATCTATTCGGATTCTACTAGCAACTGCAGCTTTTCATGATTATGAAATTTGGCAGATGGACGTGAAAACCGCCTTCCTGAATGGTATTCTGGAAGAGGATGTGTATATGACACAACCTGACGGTTACATAGATCCGAAGAATGCTGGGAAAGTATGCAAGCTTCATAAATCCATTTATGGATTGAAGCAAGCATCGAGGAGCTGGAATCTTCGTTTTGATGAAGCGATCAAGCAATTTGACTTCATCAGAAACGAAGAAGAACAATGCGTGTATAAGAAAACTAGTGGGAGCAAGATAGTGTTTCTTATTCTGTATGTCGATGACATACTGCTTCTCGGAAACGACGTTCCAATGCTGAAGTCCGTAAAGGACTGGCTTGGAAGTTGTTTTTCCATGAAAGACATGGGTGAAGCCGCATACGTTCTTGGAATTAGGATCTATCGGGATAGACCTAAGAGGCTGATAGGCTTGTGTCAAGACTCATACATTGACAAAGTCCTACAAAGATTCAGCATGAAAGATTCCAAGAAGGGCTTCACGCCAATGGTACATGGCACAACGCTAAGCAAGAAGCAGAGCCCTACGTCGGCTGCTGAGCTTGAGCGCATGAAGAATATTCCTTATGCATCTGCAATAGGATCTGTCATGTATGCCATGATCTGTACTCGTCCTGATGTTGCTTATGCATTGAGCATGACGAGTAGATACCAGTCAAATCCAGGTGAAAACCATTGGATTGCCGTAAAGAATATCTTGAAGTATCTAAGACATACTAAGGATAAGTTCTTGGTGTACGGTGGAAGTGATGTGCTTAAAGTCAGTGGATTCACGGACGCAAGTTTCCAGACAGACACAGATGATTTCCGGTCACAGTCCGGTTATGTCTTTTGTCTGAATGGCGGTGCAGTAAGTTGGAGAAGCTCCAAGCAGGACACCGTTGCTGATTCCACTACTGAAGCTGAATATATCGCCGCCTCAGAAGCAGCGAAGGAAGCTGTTTGGATACGAAAGTTCATTATGGAACTAGGTGTGATACCAGATGCGGCTGAGCCTCTGGCGCTATTTTGTGACAACAATGGTGCTATAGCTCAGGCAAAGGAACCAAGATCACACCAGAAATCCAAGCATGTTCAAAGAAGATATCACTTGATACGTGACATCGTTAATAGAAAGGAAGTCAAGATCAGCCGAGTTCCGACAGATGATAATGTCGCTGATCCGTTGACAAAGCCACTCCCAAGGCCTAAGCTCGAGTTCCTGACTGAAGCTGTAGGCATTAGAAACATTGAAATGTAATCTAAATTTGAGTGGGAGTTTTGTGAGCTTTATTTTAGTTATTTGATATGTTCTAGTAAAACATTATTTTATGTTTTAATGAAATTATTATTTCAAGATTATTTTAACTGTGATGAAATAATCGTTCCAAAATGATATGAAGCATTTTATAGGTCATCGAAGTAAGTGACTTGATCTTGAGTCATCAAAGTCATTTAGCTTGATCATGAGACCCTATATTTGATAAATGTTTTATATCATCCTGTCCCCAGTCGAAGGTTGTTGAAATTGGAACACCAACAACCGTGTGAGACTGGATTGGTACGTGACTTATGACAAAGTCTCAGTGTGTCATAGATGCGCGGCATCAAAGTCAGTACATAGGTGTATGTTGGGAACATACGACCGGACAAGACCCGCTTATAAGAACTCTTCAGGATATTTATATCTGTGTCATAAGAGATTCTTACTACGACTATAGAGTATAGTCCTTAGACCTGAGTTCACATGCATGTGACTGCACATGGACTGATATATTTTGATCATTGTCTAACGCTATCGTTCTGTGATAGCTATAAGGACCTTGTTTGGGTACATCATGAAATGAGTAGTTTACAGTGATGGAACAAGATGGGATTTGTCCCTCCAATATAAATGGAGTGAATATCTCTAGGCCAATCGGAGATTTGAATACTGGAAAATGCATGGCCATGCTCAAACGGACTTTCCCGAGTCGTTTGGATTGTCAGTATCAAATCAGAGTCCGATGAACAAGATTAGGCTTTATAAGGATGACACCAATCTTGCCTTATGACTAATCGAGATATTGAGACAAAAGGATTATGAATACAGAGATTCCAGTACAAGTGGGAGATTGTTGGAATTGTGTCCAGTAATCTCGGTACTGTCTCTAGAAAGTAAGAGTATGTCAAAGATCAGACATAAGTCATATAATACTGGGGATCATGATGGCTTGCTAGAGTCCGCTCATGATCTATAAGTCTTGGACTTATTGCCTTTATTATATGATCCCATATGGGTCACACGCTTAAGCTAACAGGAATATGTGTTGGAACGGCTTAGCGGAAGTACGACAAAAGTGCCAGGCATTTGTCGTACTAAGAGAGAAAGATTAATGGGTCTGATTAAATGAGATTTAATCAGATTGGTGTTTTGGGCCCATAAGCCCAAAAGGGAAAGAGAAGGCTTTAATAAACTAAAAAGCCAAATCTCTTTCTCCTAACCCTAATACCCAGCGCCGATTTTCCTCTCTCCCTGCGCCTACCACCAGCTCGGTCTAGCAGCCGTTTTCTGTGATCGCGTGTGTGAACCTTTGGAGGATTCATCCCTCGGTGCATCTTTCTGATCTCTGACCTGTTCTAATCCTTCCGCTGCAACAAACAGGTAAAAGGTGAGATCATCTAATGTTTCTAATCAAGAGAACCTAGATCTGTATGTTTAGGTTGATATGAATCTGTGAATTACATCAGGATCAACTAAACGGTTCCTACAAAAACATCGTTTGGACACGGCTCAATCGAATGACCAGCTCACGGCAGAAGATGAACTGGAATTGAAATGGAACTTGTGCTCTGCCTATAGAGATGAGGAGACCTATTGGAGACAAAAAAGTAGGATGATACACCTTAGGGAAGGAGACAGGAATACAAAGTACTTCCACGCCATGACAAAACATCGAAGAGCACGCAATCGGATTGTCAAGCTTCAAAACCCGGCTGGGCAATGGATTGAGACGGAGGATGGACTTGAGCGACTTGCGTCTGAATATTTTCAGAACCTCTTCTCTTCATCATCACCGGCAGAGATAGAGGACGCCTTGAGATATATTGAACCATCTGTAACGCAAGAGATGAACCGCAACTTGACCAAGATGCCAACGGAGAAGGAAATTAAGGATGCAACTTTTGCAATAAACCCGGACAAGTCTCCCGGCCCAGATGGGATGACGAGCTTATTTTATCAACGTTTCTGGCACATTCTAGGCGGGGATGTTGTAAAAATGGTTCAGAACTTCTTTGAGACTGGCGTGTTGGATGAACGTATGAACCTAACGAATATCTGCCTTATTCCAAAGACGGACAGACCGACTAACATGGCTGAGTTCAGACCCATAAGTCTCTGCAATGTCAATTATAAGATAATCTCCAAGGTCTTGTCTAATCGTCTAAAAAAGGTTCTCCCGAAGATGATTTCGGAGACCCAATCAGCCTTTGTGGCTCGACGTCTTATTACAGACAATATTCTGGTGGCCCAGGAAATATTTCATGCGCTCCGTACCAATCAAAGTTGCAAGTCGAAATTCATTGCGATTAAGACTGATATGAGCAAAGCGTACGATCGAGTTGAATGGAGTTTCCTGGGCTCTTTGATGGAGAAAATGGGATTTGAGGAACGATGGGTGAAATGGATCATGAGTTGCGTGACGACAGTATCATACAAAATTCTAATTAATGGAGAGGCCAAAGGACATATTTCCCCATCAAGAGGTCTTAGACAAGGAGACCCTCTCTCCCCATTTCTCTTCATTATTTGCACAGAAGTTCTTATATCACATATTAAAGAAGCTGAAAGAGAAAAAAAGCTCACAGGAATCAAGATAGCTAGAGCATGCCCCTCGGTTTCTCATCTGTTATTTGCAGACGATAGCCTCTTCTTTTGTAAAGCGGAGCAAAATCAATGTGAGGAATTGATGAGAATCATCGACGTCTACGGCAATGCCTCAGGACAACAACTGAATAAAGCGAAATCTTCAGTTATGTTCGGTTCTAAGGTAGTAGCATCCCTAAAAACAGATCTGAAAAGATCGCTTGGAATCTCCAAAGAGGGCGGGCTTGGAACTTATCTAGGAATGCCGGAGCAAATATGTGGATCAAAGAAAAAAGTCTTCTCTTTCGTGCAGGATAGACTTAATGGACGAATAAACACATGGTCGGGCAGATTATTATCTAGAGGCGGAAAAGAGGTCTACATTAAATCTGTAGCTCAAGCCATTCCCACATATGTGATGTCCTGCTACTTATTACCACTGGGGATTACAAAGAAATTGTCAAGCTCTATAGCACGCTTCTGGTGGAGTACCAAGGAAAATAATAGAGGACTACATTGGGTAGCATGGAACAAAATTTGTGTACCACTGGACAAAGGGGGCCTAGGATTTCGTGACCTCAGAACTTTCAACCTTGCCCTCTTAGGTAAACAACTATGGAGGCTACTCAAGTACCCAGACTCGCTTATTGCTCGGGTTCTTAAAGGACGCTACTTTCGCTCCTCGAATCCATTGGTGGTTCCGAAAGCATCAAACCCATCCTTTGGGTGGAAAAGTTTAATGGCAGCAAAAGATATAGTAGCAAAAGGATTAAGAAGAACCATTGGGAATGGGGTTACAACGAAAGTTTGGGAAGACCCCTGGATACAGACTTCTCCAGCGCGACCTGCCCTTAGCCTACTCGAGACAAGAGACCCTGATCTGAGAGTTCACCATTTGATTAGCTCAGATACTCATGAATGGGATGAAGCGATGGTCAGGAACTTGATTGCAGAGGAAGATGTCCCTCGTATCCTAGCTCTCAAACTCAGCCGTACCAACAGACCGGATAGTTACATGTGGGAGCTTAATAGAACCGGCCACTATACCGTACGAGAAGCATATCACGTTGCCAATGAGATTAACTCGGAACAGTGGACGCAACAGGTCACAGAACCAAGTACGATAGCACTAAAAAAGCAGGTATGGAAGATAGACGCTCCAAGAAAGATAAAACACTTCCTATGGCAGGCAATATCAGGCTTTATTCCTACAGCCAGTAAGCTCCACGATAGACACTGCGGTACGGATAGGATTTGTCAACGTTGCGGAGCGGAAGAGGAATCCATCAACCACCTACTGTTTGAGTGTCCACCAGCCTTTCAAGCCTGGTTGCTATCGAATTACAGAATAATTCCGGGTGTATTCCCGTGTAGCTCTCTTTTTAGTAACCTGGATCATCTACTATGGCGCCTAAAAGATTATGAACCTAACCGGGTGGACCTAAACTTCTTTCCTTGGCTGATATGGGGTATTTGGAAGGCACGAAACGAGAAAGTATTTACGAGTAAGGATATTTCAGCGCTGGACACGGTCACAACAGCTCGAGGAGAAGCGGAAGCATGGAGGATAGCGCATTTGGTAACATCAATTGAGCCAGAGCTTGTAGCCACAACTCAGGAGATGGAACCAGATTATGTGCCAATCACAGGTTGGAGTTGCCGTGTTGACGCATCCTGGGCGGGAGAGAAAGAAAAAACCGGGCTTGGCTTTCAAGTTTGGCTCAATCAAGAGATAAAGATGCAGGGGAGAAAATGTACTCAAGGATCGAGATCACCTCTCCATGCTGAGATCGCAGGTATCATTTGGGCGATGGAAGAGCTGCTCAAAGGCAATCACTTGGACATACATATCGAGACGGACTGCCAACAGATAATAAGAATTGTTGAGAATGAAGAAGATTGGCCAATCTTGGAGGTGGAGTTGGACGATTTTAAGTTCCTCAGAAGTTTGTTTTCTTGCTTTAAGATCTCTTATATCTCGCGATCTCTAAACTCTAGTGCCGATTTACTAGCAAAAGAAGCGCGACAGCGCAACTATATCTTTGCTGATGTAATCACAAACAGGCAGACTGGTGTGGCCTCGGCCAACCGTATAGTCTCCTATGAGTAATGAAGTTGTTTCTTTGCCGTCAAAAAAAAAAAAAGATATGAATTGTAATAGAATATAAGGCAGCATAAATAAAAAACTACATTTTTTTTGCTCAATGTATATATTAAAGAACAAGACATCATAATTAATTACTATAAATTCAAACTAAACAACAATAGTATAAATAGAGAATAAATGCAGAAGAAATAGAAAGAGAAGAATACACACTACAACAACAAATATGTAAAGGGTAATAAAAAAATCTATAAATCACCTCCGCGCGAAGCGCGGATTTCTCCTAGTATCGAATAAAAAAGGAGAAATAAACGAGATTTATACAGGATATAATTTTTAACATTTTATACGTAAGTGTATATAAACAAGAAGCATAACAAAATTAGTATAGTACAACATAGCTTAGTGGTTTGCTCATTCATTACATACATGGAACACGAGTTAGAATCAGTGAGAACTGAGTTTTGGCTATTTTTTAGGTTTTTGTTAAATGAAGATACAATTACAAAACAGCCTTTGTCTTTAACCTTCCTTCTTAAAATTTGAAGTTTTAAAGTTCTCAAAATCTAAAAAACTTGAAAAATAAAGTTTTAAAAAAATTTCTCTTGAAGATGTTCTCATATCTAAAATTGATATATTCTACCTCAAAATTCATTTCTTTTATCCTCTGGTCGAAAACGCGCCGCTGAGCTCCGCTTAGTCGTCGGCGAGACGCTCGACGGCAACCCACCGCCGGGACTTGCTCAAATCGGTGACAAAAATTGGATTTTATAAAAAACTTCACATTTTCTTAGATTTGAGTTAGAAATCGAGTAATAGGTTATAGATCTATCAAATTTAGCTAAAAACACAAGGAAAATCAGTTAAAATGAAGTTAATATTCGGGAAAAAGTTTCAGACGGCGGAAAAGTAGGTTTAGTGTCGCAGGTTTGAGAGGTAGAAGACAAGAACTCTTTCGTCATTTCGTTATTCATTTAATAAAAACTTTAAAAAATAGGGAGAAAGGCATTAGCAGAGGGTCGAACTCGTACCCTTTAATGAAAGGTGGGACGCCGAAACCAATATGCGAAGTTATACTTAATGTTTAGTCACGTTATCTAATTATATACTTAAATATATATTAAAAATAATTAAAATTCTGCCCCGCGTAAATTCCGCTTACTCTCCGATTTTCTCGTTAGGCGCTAGGCCTAACCCGACCGCCCGACTAACGCCTAGCGAATATTCAAACATTGCTTTTATCTATCAAACTTTCTTGCTACAAACTAATTTTTAAATAACTAGTATATATTTTGTTGTTTTAATAGATACGCGATACACAGATAAATAGAAAACAAATATTCTTAAAACTTGTCGATAAATAAATGTTATATAATCTTATTTTTATAGATGATAGATTTTTAATACTTATATCCCAACTAAAAAAGTATTTGGACAAATTTGTATATTCATAGGTTATCCAAACCAATTATTATTAAATATTAATTCAAATAGTTGTATTTGAGACCATATCCAAATTAAATTTTAAAACATTTACATATGTATAGAGCTATTTGTTCAAATATTCAACAACAACAAAAATATATTAAAGCTAAAAATAAAATTGTGACAATATAAAATTTTAAACATGGTTTAAATTATTTGTCTATAAATACACTATACACTTTTTCTCTAATATAAAATTAGGTATAGAAATATATATAATTTTATAGGAAATAATAACATAATATTTATATATAATTTAAAATGGATATCTATAGAAAGGTAATAATGAACACGAAATATAGTAAAATAATACATAAAATATACTAATTTGGCATTTAAATGATTAAATTATTAGATTAGCATTTACGATTTGTGTGTTTTTTTTTTTGTCATCTGATGGATTATATTCATGAAATTGAGAGCCGAGGACGGGGCCTCAAGGACGGGGCCAATCGAAGGATAGATGTTCATGAAATCGAGAGCCGAGGACGGGGCCTCAAGGACGGGGCCAATCGATGGATTTTTTTGTCATCTGTGTGTTAAAAATTGAAAAATTGAATGACAAATTAAATAGAAGGATACGATCCCTCAAGGACGGGGCCAATCGTTCCTCTTTTTCTTTCTCGATGTCTTCACCTTTCTAGATCTTGGCGGTTTTGACGAATCTACATGAGCTTCTGTTCAATTTTCTGCCCATCTTCGTCCAACGATTAGGTTAAGCTTCGAGCAACTTGGTGGCGGTCGGCAGTGATTCCTTTGTAGCTGGTTTGGGTCCCGATCGGTCTTGCGGTGGCTTCTCTTTACGGATCCAGTCAGATAAGGACATGGCTGGTGAGGCTTTCTCATGGGTCACAGTCTTACGTCTTCGGTGGTGCTCTCTATGGGTCTAGGTTTCCTCTCCGCCATTAAAGTATATTGGATGTGTTTCGAGAATGTGGTGTAGAGCAGTGCTTTGCAGTTTGTTTCTTGAACTGTTTGGACAACTTAGTAAGCCAGTCACTTAGAGGGCAATAAAGGCTGTGAAAGGAGCTTCGAGTGCGGCTGCATACAGAGTCGGCTTGCCAGAGCCTGATGTAATTCCCAGCCACACAGCCTGTTCACCTTAATTCCCCTTATCCTTTCGTTAAGATGGTCATAGTTCTTTCTCGGTTGTTGGCTTCCTTTCGGCTAGTTGCATTGCAGTTGACTTCCGATCTCTTTTGGATCTGGTGTTGTTGGCGGACGGTGTCCTTCTCTCGACGGTGGTAGTAATGGTGATGAATTTTTTTGTACTATAGTTAGGATTTTTCTCAGATATTGGACTGGTTTTTGGGTGAGTTTAGTTTTGGACTTTTATCACTTAGTCCCAGTGTTCGAAAAGGCGCTAGTCGGGCGGTCGGGTTGGGGATTAATCGGATATTATGCGGGACGGAGTTTTAGGGGTTTTATGTAATTTATTGTATATTTATTAAGTTTTGTATTATAAAAACGTAAAGATTTCTTTGGTCCAGCGGTTAGGGGCGCTTCAGCTTAGCTTAGTGTGGCGGGTTCGAGTCTCAGTTACTGCTTTCGGCTATTTTTTCTATTCCAGCATTTAAGGAGAGTAAAATAGACAATCTCACTTCATCTTCTTTACAAGATGGTCGATCGAGTCCTGCTAACCCTAGACGGCGGCTGCGTTTTAATACCTTATTTTACATCAGATTTCTTACATTTTTCTTGCTATATGCACCTAAAACTAACAAATCTATTGAAATCTTTTAGATTTTTAACCAAAAACGATCAAAATGTGAGTTTTTCAAACAACCCCGCCTTCTTGAGCGACTAAGGCCAACTCGCCGCGGCTGTCCTCTGCCGACGTGGCCACCTCCACGGCTGAGCGGCCGTGTTTTTGAACACTGCTTAGTCCTATTTGGAATTTTAGATGAGTTGTGTTTCTATTTAAGCTTTGTAATTTGAAAACAAAAAACAAAAAAAAAATTATTAATGAAAACCATTTGACAAAAACAAAATTTGGCACAAAAATACTCCTAATTGCCTTTGATTAAGAAAAAATATTAAAGAAATACCATTATTATTTTTTCCACATCACTTAAAGTTTAACTTGTTTGCAGAAATGCTACATTTGCTGCAAAATAAATCTACATGTATTAGGAAAAAACATAACAAACAAATATATACAGACGAGAGGCGATGGCGATAGTGAGACCCTGTTGTTTCGCAGTCGCTAGCGACAGCCTCTGTGCTGTTTGTTTTATAGTCGTTGCGACTGTCGCTAGTTTTTTTTTTTTAAATCGCCGCAATCGCCGTTAAAATCAGCGACCGGATTTTGAATCGCTAATCGCTAATTTAGAGTCGCTGCGACAGTCGACAGTCGCTGTCGCCAGCAACTGTCAAACAAACATGTTTGGAGTCGCTGTCGCCAACGACTGTCAAACGAACAGGCTGTGACAAAATGGTGATAGATTGAAATCGTTTCTCTAATTTTCCGTTTGTGTTTCCGTTTTCATTCCTAATTTTATTTTCGGTGTGCGATTTGGTGGTTGCCAATCTTCTCCGGTACGATGAAGATCATGTGGTAATGAGGGTAGAGTAAGTATAAGATCTACTCCGATCTGTTATGTTAATTAGGTGTTTGGTTTTGATTCCAATTTGGGATCTGGTTACATCTTCGGTTAAGTTATATTCGGTAATCCACGGTGGATATCTCCTAGTTTTGAACGGAGATTACAAAGCTCTTATGGGAGCTTGCTTTACACAACAGCATCAGATCTGGTTGGAAATCAAGTTTCTGGTAAAATCTCAAATAATTGCTTTCATTTTGGTACTTTATCTAACATTGAGAGAGCTTATTTACAGAGATTTGAAGGATCAATATTTCCATAATTTGTCATCTCTGATTCGGTACATACTTTGGTATCTATTCGGTTTAAAAACAATAATGCAAAATGGTATATCTTGCCCTTGTAGGGAGATGATCATAATTGACTAGATCCGAATTGATCAAGATCAATCATTGATGAACGGAATTTATGATAATGTTATAGATTTCACTAATAATGTCAACCATGAGGATTTGGAAGTCAAGTATGAGGCTACGATGAAATTATGGACAAATATGGATGGGTCATCAAAGTTAATCGGATTGAAGACTTATAATTCAACAGAAATATATAGGAATTTGCCAATTGGTTTTCAATATTAGAGTGATTTATGGTAAGGATCTGTATGGTATATGTAATGGCCTTATCCCAGTCCAATTCAAATTTTTTGTAAAAAGGAAAGAAAAAGCCCAAAAGCCATTTAACCCATTTAGTTTAACTTATGGTTTCCCTTGTTTTCCTATGAAATGAGGTAGCCACCAAAGGAGAAGAGGCATTTTGGAGATCTCCGGCGAAGCCTTGTCCTCCCGGTGAGCCGCCAGCCGTCGCAGCCATCTCCGGTGAACCACCTCCGTCCGATCTTCTCTTCTCTTCCATGGATCTCTCTTCGTTCTTCTCTCGGGTTAAGTGGTTCTTCATTCTCCTTAGATTATTCTCTTTTCTTCTTTCCCTCCTCTAGATCTGATCCCCTGTGGTGCTAGATCTCAGATCTGAGATCAATGCAGTTCTGGCCATCCAATTAATTTGTGTTTTCCCGTCGAACCGTAAGGAACCACGGAACGCACAATATGTCGTTGGAAAGCCCTAGATCTCGGCTTTCCAGAAAAGTAAGAATCTCCCAATTCCGATTTACCGTTTGGAAGTTACAATATGTTTTCTAAAACGTTTCTGTTCTTGACGAATCTGTATTTGGTTTGGTCCAAATCAATTTTCAACTTTTTGGTTTAACCTGGATCGATCCGGTTCAATTAGATCTGGTTCGGTTTACTCCGGTTTGATCCAATTCTAAATCCAACTTCCGGTTTTCAATTTCAATTTCTGGTTCGGTTCGGTTTCCAATTTCAAATCCGGTTTAAACAATTTCAATTTCTAATTTCTGGTTTAGTTTGGTTCGGGTTGACTAGGTCGGGTCGGATTGACCGGTTCGGGTCGGGTTGACCGGTCTGGTTCGGTTTAATCCGGTTTGGCTGGTTAACTTCAATTGACCATAACTAGACCATCCCTAACCCGAATTGAGCGAAACGAAAGCCTAACCTACTTCTTTTTCCGTCCCCTTTCCAGATCTGACGTCCGTTCGGGCTAATGAAGTTCCTAAATTACGGAATTACACTTCTTTGGCCAAGGTGAGGATCGGTTCTGACCCTTAGCTTGCTTCATACCATCCCGGACGATAGTCCTTAGTTAATATTGTCTTTCCTAGGTAGTCTAGGGATAGTACTGTGCACAATGTGATTGCTTGAGAACGTAGAACTGCTAGGATATCGCTAAACCACATTGTTTGTGCGTGATGGATATGAATGATTAGAACTGTGGTAGGGCCCCCGAAAGGGTGTTGAGTGGCGGCACACATATATCGAGGTTGGGTACGTTTCCCTTGTATCGTCGGAAGGGAGTTTTGACGAGCCCCCAAGTTGTAGTTGTTGTTGAGCACCGAGGCCAATGGCGGATCCCGGGGCTGTTGTTTTGTTTGCGCATCGGGCAGTAGGAGTCCAGAGTGCGGGATACGTGGTTCCGTAGTACGATCTGGACATAGATTGCGTGGTGAAAGCCTTCGGGTGATGTTTGCAAGGTGGTATTAGCTTAGTACTTGTGTTTCGTAATTGTTTGGCGTAAGCCGAGATCGCGGGTTCCTTAAATCTGCTCTCACTGGGTAATTATGTTTGAAACAATTACTCAGTCCTCTTTCCCTTTCCTTGTCCCCGTTTTCTTGCAGGTCTGGATGCGGGATTGATCGGCCGTGTGGCATCATTGGTGTATTTGAATACGAAGGAAGCGCCGGGTCCTGGGACAAGTTGAGTTGGCATCCCGGTTGGACCGAAATGGGTTCAACGGGTGTCCTAATGCCGCGTCTCCGGTTCACCGGGAGACGGGTGTTACAGTATAGTTCCTACATATATGTATAAAATGTTTCTTATTTTTGGCCATATAGAGAATAGGAGAACATTCGGTAATGTTTGGGTTCTGGTTTCATTATTAGAAAATGGTATATTGATTGATTATCGAGGGGAATCTGTATTATGTGTTAAGGTTATGGATGAAATTAATGTTTTTTGGTGTAGAAGCAAGGTTGCTTGTTTGGATTATCTATCGTATGGTCTTTTCCCCAGTTACTTTCTCTATAAAGTATTCGTATAGGAAGCTCTGTTTCCACTTTGATCATTTTTATGACTTGTTGGGCAAGATGCAATGGGAGCAGTTCTTGTTAAGGCAACAAAGTCTATGTGCCATGAAGATTTTAAGTACTTTATGGTTGAGATATGATTTACGGTTAATAATTGGTTCAAGGAGAAGTGGTTCGAAGTCAATGGAGAACATATACTTGAGGTTCACATGGGTGTTTTCCTTTGATCACAGGGATGTTGGGGTAATGGTTTTGGTTTTATTTGCGGCGTAACATTACTACGGAGAAAGTATGTTAAATATTTCGAAGGTACTTGATAGGTTCTAAGTTTTACCCTATTCTAAACTGCAAGTGAACAGCAATGTCAAAGTAGTATATAGGGTTATCGAATCCACAGGGACACTTGGTCTCAATAGATCAGAACAATAGAGACTAATACTAGAAAGAAAGCAATGTAATTGAATTAAAAGCGGTGCGAGAAAGTAAATCAGTAGCAGAGATTAACGGTTGTGGAAGCAATAAACTAAAAGCGTCAAGCCTAGGGTATTCTCAGGAAATCAGACAAGCAGACAGTTCATTCAGCAAGGATCTAATTAAGCACAGTTCTAGAACTCAAAACACAGATATAGAATTAACCAAATTCCTTTGCGATAATTCTCTAAGTCTAAGTGCAGCAAACCAAACTTTCGTTTGCGAGAACTAACAGATTAAACTAGCATTAATCCCAAGTTTGATATGTTCACAATTATCCTAAACCAAACTTCCGTTTGCGCAAAGTTTAATTGCCCAATTTAATTAGTTCAGATTCCTAAACCCCACTTCCGTGACGTATTTAACAACCTAAGATCTAGATTCTAATTGATCAGGTTAGAACTAGCTTTAAGCACAATTAAATTGAAGAACAGATATAGTTATGAATCCTTAACTGAATTTGAACAAGTCTAGCAAGTCATGAAATCCTATGTGAGAAACCCTAAACCTAACAAGGAATCTACTCAGACATAGATAATGAAAACATGATCATATGATGAATAAATTGCATAAAAGAATAAGAGTAAAAGGGGTTTGAAATCTTCTCCAAATACAGATGAAGTAATAGGTTCAGATCAGCCCCAAAAGCTCTAAAAATCCTCTGCTCTTAATTATCAAAGCGTAATGTAAAACGTATCTAATTAAAACACTAAAAACTCTATTATATAGGTCTAATCTCGGCCAGGGGCTTATTTGTAAATATCAGGAACTTCTGGATCAAAGTGCAATATCTTGATTCTTCTAAACCGCCGAGTTTTTGGCCCATCTCGCTGGTGCATCGACCGTTGCAGGTGTGCAACGATCGACACCTTTCTCTGTTTCGGACAGTGAACTCTATCTCTCGGCCAATCACTCCAAAAATCTCCAAAAAGCTCCATTATCTCCAATTTAGCTCCAAACCTGATTATACCTGTAAAATACTCTAAAAGAACACAAAAGACACTAAAAACACAACTATATCATGGCATAAAACCGGTAAAAACCATGATATATCAACTCCCCCACACTTAGCCTTTGCTTGCCCTCAAGCAAAACAAAGAACTAAAACATGGTGAAGAGGTTTGAAAACTCTTCAGAAACTCATTTCATCCTAGAAGCTACAATACTCAGATTCCCCTTAGTAAACCACTGAAAGAATCAATCACAGGATATCAAGACCAACATGTACTTCCCCCACACTTAGCAACTGTCCTAGGTAAACTCCACAATCACATTCAAGCATTCAAATTCTCCCTACTGACTTCTGCAAGTATTTAAGTGCGGTCTCACCTAAGGAGTATCGATCAAAGGGCACATGGATTCTTACCTTATCAGCTCTAGACCACCATACTATCTTTCTCTAGTCCCTTTCTTCTCTTTCCCTTCTTTAACAACTGATTTTTCCCCACTGGGTATCATTTTTTTTTTTTTTAATCAGTGTTCTTCCCGTTATGGGGTGTACTTTGGACACATTCCATGGATTGCACAGGAGATAATAGGGGTCTCTACCACTCCTGTGACCACTTCGGAGTTACTAACTCATCCTCAGTTTATTATTATTATTATTATTATTTTTTTTACTTTATAGAAGGGGAGAAGGGAACTAAATAGGATAGGTTGACAGGCTGTGTCAGAACTAACAAGGGAATCCGACACAAAGTATACCAAGCCCTTAGGTGAGAAATCTAAGTCAGTATTAGGGTGAAGTCAGTAAAGGATCCTCTGATACCTGAAGTGATGTGGGTGTTCCCAGTAGGTTGATCTGTGATGGGGTTTTCAAATAGTCATAGATAGATCCTGCAACTTCATCCCAATGGTTACTTAAGTTCCTGCAAGTCTTGTAAATCTTCTCAGAAAATCATAGTTTCTTACTTAAACAATTTTGACTCAATAAAACAAATTTTTTTTGAAAAACGGACTGACTCTTAAGAAAACAGAAAACAAAAGTCAGTAGCACCTCCCCCACACTTAAGACACACTGTCCCCAGTAGTGTCCAGCGAAGGATCGGTAAAAAGAAAATAAAAAAAATTGAAAAGGTGAAATTATGTCTGTCGGGTTACCTCTGTCGCTCATGCATCGACCGTTGCACTAAGTGCATCGACCGTTACTTGGCGATTTTCGTGTATGGTCGATCGTTGCTCAGGACCGCAACGATCGCTGCAATGCGATTCCTTTCGTGTTGTGACGATCGACACAGAACTGCGTCGATCGTTGCACTGCGATTTTGTCCGAGACCTGCAAACATAAACTCACCAGAAACAAAAACAAACATAAAATCCTAACAAAAACACCAAAAATTAAGTAGAAAAACACCAGTACCTAATGGTGGGTTGCCTCCCACCCAGCGCTTTTTTAAGGTCAATAGCTTGACCGGACGGATGGGAATTTTCAGGTACCAGGAGGTCCTGACAGAGACTTTTTCTGTCTCTGTTCAAGTCTCCTCATCCAAGGTGGTGAGTAGGCTGTTACGGAATGCTCATGTCCAAGAAAGATTGAAGTAAAATGTGCTCCAGGATCTATAACCATAGTATGATCAGGCTGCTCAAAATCTGCGTCCCTTATGGTGAATGTCTGCCCATCTATCAGTGGCTTTCGCAGCTTATCCATCTCATAGTGCAGTGGTTCATCTCCCAGATGGAGGTCTATCAAGCTGTTCCTAACATCAATCAACGCTCCTGCTGTAGCCAAAAAGGGTCTCCCAAGCAATAATGCTTCATCCGGATCACAGTCATATCTCAGCACAAGGAAGTCCGTTGGAACTAAGTAGTTTCCAACTCTCACCGGAATGTCCATAAGGAGCCCTTCAGGAACTCGTATGGACTGATCAGCTAGGACAAGAGAAGTCCTAGTAGGAGTAAAATCCAACATACCCAGCTTCTCTGCCACAGAGTAAGGCATCAAACTTCCATCAGCTCCTAAATCACACAGAGAGCGTCTAAAACTATCCTCAAAGATAGAACAATCCAGCACAAAGACTCCAGGATCAGGCAGCTTCTTCGGGATCTTAGTTAGCAGAACATCACTAATATGCTGAGGAACTATTATCACCCAGTCTTTCAGATCATCATCCAGGGGCAACATCTTGTTCAGGTACCTCTACACACATGGATGATAAGGTGGATCATCAGAAGTTGGAATTTCTTCCAATTCTTCACCAATCCCTTCTAATTTCTTCAGCTCTTCAATCTCTTGCCTAATCACTTCAGACACTGAGGAGTGTTGTCTAAAAATCTGTTCGTAGATCTCCTGTTGAGTAATCTCAGAGGCTCCATTGAATAGGCGATCAAGCTCCAAGTTAGCATCTATGCCATTATCATCCGACAGTTCTGTCTGTTCACGCCCTGCAACGACCGACACTAAGGGTGTGTCGATCGTTGCCATCCCGACTGGTGTATCGATCGGCACAAATGTTGCATCGATCGACGCACTGCAGCAGATTTCACCCGAGAGTTTTTCACAAATATCCGAAAATTCTTGTTCTGTCACCAACTCAGCTGTACTTAGCTCAAATCTTTCACCTAGGTGAGATCCATCATTAATGTACACAGACCAGGCCTTAACATGAGTGTCTGCCACTCCTTTTCCCTTCAGTGAGCTGGACATCTGGTTCACCTGAGTGTCCAACTGCTTCATGTGAGTGCTCAGAGACTCAAATTTCCCATTGAGGTCTTCATAGACAGCGTCCAACTTCTTGTTGCAGTCCACATAAATCTTGGTCTGACTCTCAATCAGTTGTTCGATCATAGCCTCCATTTTGCTCTCATGGGCTGTAGGTGCAGGAGGAGTCTGATAGGATGTAGATCCATAGGTTCTCTGAGTACCTTGTCCATAGGTCTTCTGAAAACCACCAGTCTGTCCTCCATTGGAGAATCTGTTCCCCTGTTGATTACTAAATCTATTACCTTGGAAACCAGAACCTCCTATGAAATTCACATCTTCTTCCTGAGTTTCCTCCTCAGTCTGAATCACCTCTACATCTTGGGCAAAGTGGACAGCTTTCTTACTTATCAGGAGATTGTAGACTGTGTCCAATCTGGATCTTATATTAGCTATATCAGAATTCTCTACAGTTCCACCAGATTTCTTCCTCCTTTCATCCATTGTCTTGCAACTGTTGCTGCCAATCAGGTTCTCAATCAACTGCTTAGCTTGTGTAGGAGTCCTGGTGTTGAAATTGGCATTACTGGAATTATCCAGCGCAGTCTGATAAGGGAGATCTATGCCTCTGAAGAAGATACCAATCAGCTGTACTTCTGTGAATCCATGGTGTGGACAGTCACGCTGATACTGCTTAAATCTCATCCAGGCAGTCTTCAAGGGCTCCACAGCTCCTTGGGAAAAAGTGAGTATGTCCTGTCTGGACTGATCTGAGCGCGCATCATCATAAAAGTGACGCAGGAACTCACTCTTTAAGGCTGCCCAAGTAGTATACTGACCAGGTGCCAGTTGTCTCAGCCATGCACTAGCGTCTCCAGCAAGACTGTGCGGAAATAGCTTAAGGAACAGATAGTCCGGGCATACTCCTTCATACTTCATGCCAGTGACTATGTCCTCAAACTTGTCAATGTGATCCATAGGCTGCTCTGCTTGAAGACCATGAAAAGCAATCTGTCTCATCAGCTGGTAGTAGATGGTCTTTACCTCAAAATCATTCCTCTCAAAAGCAGGAAGCACTAGAGCTGCTCGGTTTGCATGAAACTCATCAGGTCTGTTGTAGTCAGCTAGTGTCCTCTCATGAACCACCATCTCTCTACCTTGGGCTTGTCCTTGACCCTGGTTTTGGTTCAGCTCCTGTTGCTGTTGCTCAGGAGGATCAGGGATGATATTCCATTCAGCATCAACCCGATGCCCAGCAGCATTGTACGGGTTGTTATCTCGGTCCCTCAGGGTACCTTCAGCATCTGGTATCAAGATCAGACGTTCTCGTACCATTCTCTCTCTCTTTTCTCTTCTGATAGTCCTTTCTAGACGTCCAAGTTCCTCTAGTCCGAGATTAAGCAAGCTCGAGTTCGGATTACTTCGAGTTTTTTGCGTTGGCATAAACTGTCTGTAATCGTCCAGCAACGATCGATGCTATCAGTGCAACGATCGATTCAATCTCAGAATCGCCTAGTGTCGAACGATACAAGGGTGCAACGATCGACGCAAGGCGAAAGTCGTACCTGCGACAGAAAGAAACAGAGAAAAAGTTAGCAAAATATAAAAACAAAACGAAAAAGCAAAAACAAAAAGAAAAATTTCTAGTAGAAACCCTAAGTTCGGTCCTATCGAAGACTCTAAGAGTCCCCGGCAACGGCGCCAAAAACTTGATAGGTTCTAAGTTTTACCCTATTCTAAACTGCAAGTGAACAGCAATGTCAAAGTAGTATATAGGGTTATCGAATCCACAGGGACACTTGGTCTCAATAGATCAGAACAGTAGCGACTAATACTAGAAAGAAAGCAATGTAATTGAATTAAAAGCGGTGCGAGAAAGTAAATCAGTAGCAGAGATTAACGGTTGTGGAAGCAATAAACTAAAAGCGTCAAGCCTAGGGTATTCTCAGGAAATCAGACAAGCAGACAGTTCATTCAGCAAGGATCTAATTAAGCACAGTTCTAGAACTCAAAACACAGATATAGAATTAACCAAATTCCTTTGCGATAATTCTCTAAGTCTAAGTGCAGCAAACCAAACTTTCGTTTGCGAGAACTAACAGATTAAACTAGCATTAATCCCAAGTTTGATATGTTCACAATTATCCTAAACCAAACTTCCGTTTGCGCAAAGTTTAATTGCCCAATTTAATTAGTTCAGATTCCTAAACCCCACTTCCGTGACGTATTTAGCAACCTAAGATCTAGATTCTAATTGATCAGGTTAGAACTAGCTTTAAGCACAATTAAATTGAAGAACAGATATAGTTATGAATCCTTAACTGAATTTGAACAAGTCTAGCAAGTCATGAAATCCTATGTGAGAAACCCTAAACCTAACAAGGAATCTACTCAGACATAGATAATGAAAACATGATCATATGATGAATAAATTGCATAAAAGAATAAGAGTAAAAGGGGTTCGAAATCTTCTCCAAATACAGATGAAGTAATAGGTTCAGATCAGCCCCAAAAGCTCTAAAAATCCTCTGCTCTTAATTATCAAAGCGTAATGTAAAACGTATCTAATTAAAACACTAAAAACTCTATTATATAGGTCTAATCTCGGCCAGGGGCTTCTTTGTAAATATCAGGAACTTCTGGATCAAAGTGCAATATCTTGATTCTTCTAAACCGCCGAGTTTTTGGCCCATCTCGCTGGTGCATCGACCGTTGCAGGTGTGCAACGATCGACACCTTTCTCTGTTTCGGACAGTGAACTCTATCTCTCGGCCAATCACTCCAAAAATCTCCAAAAAGCTCCATTATCTCCAATTTAGCTCCAAACCTGATTATACCTGTAAAAGACTCTAAAAGAACACAAAAGACACTAAAAACACAACTATATCATGGCATAAAACCGGTAAAAACCATGATATATCAGTACTATATGTGTCAACATAAGTTATTCAGTATGGGTTTCAATTTCAGTTGTCATCATGTTTTCATACTGTGGTACAATAATTGGGTTATAGTGCTCGCATATTTATATGAATTTTCTTGGAGATTCTTTTTCTTGTCGCAAAGACGAAGAGAAAATCAACTTAGTTTATGCAAACTAGATAGGGCTCTCGCAAACGAGGACTGTCACACAATTTTTCCTTTTTCATTTTTGGAGTATTTGGGAAAGATTGGATCGGATCACCGGCCAATACTAACAGCAATTGAGGATAAAAATACAAAGCAGCGGAGACAATTTAAATTTGACAAAAGATGGATTGAACAAGAAGGCCTGACGGACACAATAAAATCACGATGGGACAATTCGGAGAATAATGAAAGGAATGATTTTGTATCAAAGATAGGAAGATGTCGACACGAACTGTCGTGTCGAAGTGGAGGAAAAATAACCTACAATTTGGAAAGGAAAAATAAATGTTTTATAAAAGATCTTGAGGATGCTCAAAATGATGATAATAGGACTCAAGAAGAAGTATTGGATATGTCGAGGAAGCTGAAAGAGGCTAATAGGGATGAATTTAGAAACAGAAAATCGTAATCTGTGGCACACATCTGGTGATCGTTATACCAAATTCTTCTTTTCCTTAAACAAACAGAGACGAGTGAGAAATCAGATTATAGGCTTGCATAACTCAGCAGGAGATTGGGTTACGAAGGACTCAGAGGTGGAACAGGTGGTTGTAGGATATTTCAATGATCTTTTCACCTCGACCAACCCAGTGAATTTTGAGGGGTTTTTTTACAATATGTGACATTAACAATTACGGATCAAATGAAGGAGAAACTTATGGTACTTGCGACAGAAAAGAGGTTAAGAGGGCACTTTTTATGATGCATCTGGAGAAAGGCTGGATGGTATGACAACGTTATTCTTCCATCAATCTTGGGTAGTCATTAAAGCTGATATTCTGAAGTTAGTTAATGACTTTCTGCGGAAAGGAGAATTGGATCCAAGGTTAAATACAACAAATATATTTGTTATTCCCATGACGGAAAGACTAGTCGGGTGACGGAACTCTGACCTATTAGTTTGTACAATGTTGGGTGCAAGATAATATTCAAAGTTCCTTGTCAACGTCTAAAGGGCCTCTTTCCATATTTTATATCTGATACACAATCGGCCTTCGTGGCAGAGAGATTGATTTCAGAAAATATTAATATCCTAGGAGATGTTCCGTGGTCTGAGGCCAAATCCATCGTATAAAGAACAATTTATGGTCATTAAGACGGACATGAGCAAGGCATATGACCGGGTCGAATGGACTTTCATTGAGAACCTCCTCAGGAAAATGGGATTTGACACTTAATGGATTGATCGAGTCATGCGGTGTATTACTACGGTCCAATACAAAGTTCTAATTAATGGACAATCACAAATATTGAGTCTTTATGCCTGATCTTTGGAAAATGTAGTACAAAATCCATAGATATATCCATCCAAGGTTTGTTAAGAAGATGTAAAGGTATATAGAGATCATAAGGATGTAACCTGGATTTGGTTTTGAGGCAGGTGATGCACTTGGAACAGAACCTCTGCACATTTCTTTTAAGATGGGGCCAAAATAAATGCTCAACCAGAACACATAATGTCTTGTATACTCCAAAATGGCCAACTAAACCTCTTACATGGGACTCTTGGATAAGCAGATCTCTCATGGACCATTGAGGGATACTCAACCTTCTGTATCGGTAGGAAGCCTTCATGTACATAGAACTATCCTTTTAATCCTTTGTTGCACTCTTTAAAGATCTCTCCGAAGTCTGGATCATCCTCATAGTTCTCCTTAATGTGATCAAAACCCATATACTTTTCTCCCATGGTGGTGATGAGTTCATATCTTCTGGATAAGTCGTCTTCTACTATGTTGTCATTTGATGATGTAGGGAAAAGTTTCACAAACTTAACCATCTAGTGTGCCTTCTTTTGAGGGTGGTTTGTCCTCTAATGTGCTTCAGTGTTTCATGGTTTGTATATATCACAAAATCCTTTATCAAGTAGATAGTGTTACCACATATCCAAAGATCTCACCATATAATACAACTCTTTGTCGTAAGTGGGATAATTGAGAGTGGCTCGATTGAGCTTCTCACTGAAATATGCCACAAGTCTTCCTCCTTGTGTAGAACTTTCCTAGACTTGAGGTATCACATTCAATCTCAAATGTTTTGTTAAAACCAGGTAAGACTAAAACTGGTGCATTAGTTAAACAATCTTTAAGCCTTTGGAAGGCCTCGTTTTTTGTTGGTCCCCATTTGAAAGCTACATCCTTCTTGATCACAACTTTGAGAGGATTAACTACAGTGCTGAAGTCCTTTACAAAGCGTTGGTAGAAGCTGGCCTGTCCGTGGAAGCTCCTCACATGTCATATCGTAATTGGTGTTGGCCATTCTTGAATTTCCTTTACCTTCTCATGATCCACCTGTAATTCATGTGAGCTTACAACAAAACCTAAAAACACTAGTTTATCAGTACAAAATATGCACTTCTTGAAGTTAATATAAATACCTTCTTGACGAAGAGTCTTTAGAACTTGCTTAAGGTGCTTTAGATGATCAGCATAAAACTTTCTATAAATTAGAATGTCATCAAAATAAACAAGCACAAACTTAATAATATATGCCCTTAAGACATGGTTCATGAGTCTCATGAAGGTGCTTGGGGCATTAGTGAGACCCAAATGCATAACAAGTCATTAATATATACCTTGATTGGTCTTGATGGTAGTCTTTCATTCGTCTCCTTTCTTCATCTTTACCCGGTTGATAAGGTCATCGACCTACCTATCAACCAAATGGACATGGCCATGGTCAAGGAAGGTCCCATGATACGGTCTAAGTCCAAGCAGCTCAAGAAAAGGTTCAACAATGTCATACAAGCTTACATCAATTTCTTAGAACCAGCCGAGCTCGACCTGGTCAAACCACCCGTACCTTTCGACCCTACTGACCACTCGACCCGTACCGTGCACATCCTAAGCCATGTGACATCCCTGATTAAACCAACCGTACACTTGAGCCCAAATTCAAGATTCATCGACCAAGTGACACCAGAGAAGAGAATGGTTCAAGCAGAAACCAAATGGCACAAGCAGAACATATGCTAGTCCATCACACTCTAACAAAGACCTTACCAATCATACCGACCGAAGAGAAGCTAGCTTACGATTTAGGCCTTTTGCGCCTGAACCATACCCCTACCAAGGAGACCCACTGTAAGTTTAGCTTATTGGCAGGTCCAGGAGCTGAAGGCCACATGAAGACCGCATCAACGGATCAAGATGGGACGAGAAACAAGCTTGGACACAAGAAAGACCAAGTGGAGCAAGAAGGAGAGAAAGATCTGGAGGAAGAAGAAGAGCTTGAAGATGGAGACTTGCCTGATCTAGAAGACACCAAAAAGACTCCTTCAACACTCTCAAGTCCCATAACACGTCAAGAACCAATGCCACCTCAAACGCTCAAAATGGCTCGGTTTGGACCTCTTCAAATCAATGTGAGTTCTATACGGTGTTAAACCTTCTTGCAGGTGATTGCAACATCAAAAAATTCCTAAGTTCAGAGCCTAAACGACCTCAACATCCGTAGTTTTAAGTTTTGGTCATAGTTTCCTTATTTGGTTTAATGAAAAACATGCATGTAGTTTTGTTTTCTCTTTTGTAGTTTTCATTCGAAAGTCCTGTTGTTTTGAGTCCTTTTTTTTTTATCTGTGTCAAACGCTAGAAGGTTCAAGCTGATGAGCTATTAATAAAGATCCTCTGCAGCTTTGTAGTCCTCACCGTTTTACCTTGATATCAATAAACGCAGTTCTTTGTCAAAGAAGTCTAAGCCGCCGCCTTAGCCTTCAACCTTGTTCCTGCTTGTGTGTGCGATTCATACAAGTCAGAGCTCTTGCACCATATAAGAGACTTTCCACCCCTCTGTGTCGTGTATTTAATCCATCAGCTTTCCATTCAGTCCGATCCCACACAAGAGAAGCAACCACTATTGTGTTAGATCAACCACCATCAACCATCCTTTGAGCATAAGAGACCAGTTTGTGTTTCCATCATTCTATCCATTAATATAAACTCACCACCGAGTCTTATATCACTGGTGGTATCCACTCAGTAGGTCCATATTTGAGAAGACTAAGCCGCCATGTAGCTCTTTTTTCCCACATCTCATCTAGCCTTGGTATGGGGTGCCTGTACTTATTAGTGATGTTGTTGATGGCTTGGCAGTCTACACACATCCTCCAAGTCCCATCTTTCTTAGGCACCAGGAGGACAAATACATCACATAGACTAAGGCTTTCTATAATGTATCCTTTGGATATCAAGTCTTGAATCAGCTTCCGCCAGATCCTTATCTCAGTGCGATTCATTTGGTATACTAGTCGGTTGGAAAGGGCAGAATCGGGAACCAAATAAATTTTGTGTTCAGGTCCTCTTATTAGTGGTAATCCAGCTGGAATATCCTAAGGGAACATATCCTTGAACATGTCTAACAAAGAAAGAACTTCTTGTGGAAGCTCTAGATCACTCAGGACCACATATAAATTCCTCCTTAAAGATCATTAATATCACATGTTTTTTTTATTAATAGCTTTAGAGACTGAACTTAGAGTGATAAAGAGATTGTCTTGACTTACCTTGGTGTCCTTTGCAAATTTCAGCTGCATTTCATGGATTTCAGGTGGTATTTTTGTTTGTTGTGGTTGAAGGAGTAGTGGTTAGTGCGGCCACCGTATTGTCTCCTTGTAAAATTTCCATGGCCTTCCTAGGATCAGGTGACCTACTTGCATATGAGCTACATCACACATAACATGATCATTATATTTACCTACATTGAAGGGCACAATGACTTGGTCAGCTATCCTTATCTCAGTGTTGTCATTGAGTCATCTAATTCAGTATGGCTTAGGGTGTTTTGTGGTCTGGAGCCTAGCTTATCAATCATATACCTGCTAGCCACGTTAGTGTTGGGAATGTCCTGAAATCTACCGTACTATCTCTAGAAAGTATGATAAGTGTCGAGATCAGACATAAGTCATAAATACTGGGTGATCATGATGACTTGCTAGAGTCCGCTCATGATCTATAAGTTTAGGACTTATTACCAGTATTGTATGATCCCTAAGGGTCACACACCATAGCTAACGGGAAAGTTAAATGGAATAAATACGGTAAGATGCAGTGGCATTTACTGTATTGGATCAGAGAATTGGGCCAGACAAAATGCAGGCTTTTGCCTGATTTGTGTCTTGGGCCCAAATGATTAATGAACCATTAGTCTAATAACTTGGGCCCAAGCCATCCCGGCTTGTAAGAGTGTGGATACTTGAGGAGGAGCCGATTCTCATCAGCTCTAATCTGATCTTGTCATTACCACCAATCACTCCGCTGCAAAAGGTAAAGATCAGGTTTGTTTATGATTCGTTTTGCAAGAACCTAGATCTGTTTAAGGTTATGTGTTAGGTTGTAATTGGGAATTAAACCTTGAACAAACACCTTAATCCTACAGTGGTATCAGAGCTAAGGTTATTAGTTCTTGTAATTTGGATCATAGGGCTGTTTAATAATTTTCTTGTAATTGATTATAGTTATTAAAAACCCTAATCGAGTGTTTTGGTTTCGGCATGTGAAGAGCCGATTAATTATCGAGTGAAATGATGAATTAATTAAAACCCTAATTGGTCTCGGGCATGTGCTTGTGTTGCTTTGCCGAGTGATGCATGATCGCATAGTGATCGTGTTGTTGATCGATAATTAATAGGGCATGTGATAATGTGAGCCGATTATTAATAAAACCCTAAGCTCACTTTCGTTCCTTGTGTGCGTGTGCCGATCGTGTAATGCCGAGACCAATCATTTGATTGTGAGGCTAACATGGGATCGTGCGCGAGCCAATGCGTGATGTGTGTGCCATGTACCAAGGGTGATCACATGCGATGATCGATCATAATTGATCGTGAGCAAGCGCATGATGCGCGAGTTGGATCATGGGCCTTGGATTATCATGGGCCCACAATTGCGTTAATCGGCCGAGTTGGATCTAGGATCCGATTGTTTGGCCCATTAAAATTTTACGTCCCGCGAATAGTCAATCGGTTAAACCGAGCTTCGCGGTTCGTTGCCCAAAACCGCATCGATTTAACCGGTCCATTTAATTGGCGGTTAATTGTGTGTTTAAAGCCTTAAACCGCAAGTTAAATCAAATTGGCTAAAACACTAGGTGTTTCTTCCCGGTTTTGGATTTAACTGAACCGATCCAATTTAATTGGTGGTTCAAGCGGTTAACCCGAATCGCGGTTTGCTGGAAATTATTTAATACATGGTATTATTTAATTTCTGGTTAAACCGGATTGAAATTCAAAATTGAATTTTAACCTAAACCGAAGGCTGGTCTAAGTTTGATTTGGTTGGACCAAATAATTTAGAGCTGGTCTGGTTTAGTAAATAACCGATGGTTTTGATAGTTAATTTGGTCTTGGACCAGAATTAATAAACCGGATCGGTTATGTCAAATTATTGGGCCAGCTGGAATTCTATGGTCTTGGGCCAAGAATTGGGCCTATAATTTGTGACCCAATCCCAAAATATTTAATAAAATATTAAATTAGAAATTTCTATTTTTAGTAAGTTACTAAATTTAGAAAGTTTCTAAAATAAGTAAGTTTCCCAAAATAGTAATCTTCTAATTTTGGAAATAAAACTTAAAAATCCTCAAAAACAATATCAAGCTTGGATGTCTTTCCAATCTTGTCAGCTACTTAACGCTTATTCGATTACAGATATGGCTTACAGTGTGAGGTGTCTGTTTTCGCATAAGTAAAGTAGTATATAGTCACTAATTTCATTGGGAGTCCCAGACTTTAGTGATTATTTGGCTGTAAGAGATTGGTTTCCTTGACTGGGCCATCGGGAGTCCCGGGCCTTGAGACATCTGGTGAATTTGGGCCTTGGGTCCAATTCACAACCGAGAGTTATTGGTTATAACTAGCTGTGTGTATGCTTACCAAGTAAAGCTAATTCCGGGTGACGGCCAGTGGCCCACTTTGGATTTAGCTGAACATGGGTCTCGGAATCATTGTATTCTTATGAGGTTAAACAAAGAAATTTTGAATACAATGCGAGTTTTCTTATAAGTTGTTAAGATTGCTCTTTTATGAACTAAAAAACTAAAACTCTATTTATCTCTAAATTTCAGCTATGACGAGCACAAACAATCAAAACACTTTCTCGATCCGGTCTGTCCTTGAGATGGACAAACTGAACGGATCAAATTTCTTGACTTGGTCGCGGAACCTGAGGCTAGTCCTCAGGCAGGAGAGAAAGGACTATGTCCTTGAGAGAGCTCTCCCCGTGAGGATCGGGTCCAATGCCTCTCATGCAGTATATAATGCTTGGAATAAGCATTATAATGATGCGGTAGATGTGTGTGGTCTGATATTGGCTACCATGGACTCAGATTTGCGGAAGCAATATGAGAACATGGAGTCGCCAATAGAGATGATCAGCAGCCTGAAATTGAAATTTCAGGAGCAGGTAAGAGTGGAGAGATACCAGTTGGTTAAATCTCTCACTAGCTGCAAGCTACCAAATGATCATCCAGTAAGTCCTCATGTCAGTAAAATGATGGGTTACATTGATAACCTGAGGAAACTGGATTATCCAGTTAGCCAGGAATTGGCAACTGAGATCATTCTGCAGTCACTGCCGTCAAGCTATGATAAGTTCGTAAGGAACTATATCAAGAAAGGCTTAACGAAGACGTTGACTGAACTGCATGATATGCTCAAGACAGTTGAGCCAAACGTGAAGAGTACCCTGTACAATCTCATTAATGAGAAGGGTAGGTTTACTAAACCTAATGCTGACAAGGGTGAAGACAAAGTTGTCCTGATTTTGAATCATGGCAAGCGTGTGTCTTCTGAGCCCGAGTCAGATACCTCTGACGTTGGTAAGTGCTGCTACTGTAAAGAGACTGGGCATTGGAAAAGAGATTGCATTAAATTCATGGAAGACTATGAGGAGTTGAAGTTGATGTATGAGACTACTTCCTCAGGTATTCATGTTATTACTTCAAGTTATACCTTATAGGTATTGATTACTGGTTGTGGCACTGATATTTGTTATAATATGCAGAGCCTGAGCAACAGTAGAACGTTGAAGGAAGGGCAAGTGGAACTGCGTGTCTGGAAAAGCTTGGGATGCTGCCTCAGCCGTAGGGTTTTCACTTGTAGATGCCTTTTAGGCTTGGTTTTGTATTAAGTAATTGCTACAATGTACCTGCTTTAAGCAGAGTTGTTTTTCATTTTCTTGTAAAGAATTTGAATGTTTTTCATTTTGATAAAGACAAGTTTTGTTCTTTTGATCTTAATGAAATGTTAATTGTAGCACCCTATTCAAGGAATGGGTTTTATATCTTAAACCAAAGAGTGCCTAAATATAACATAAATACCGAATTGGTTTAAATCTGATGAATTAAACCTGATTTTTCTTGGCATAAATGTTTTAGTCACATAGAGTAAGTCGGATTCAGAAACCCCATAGTTATGGAGTTTTGGGCTCATTTGAATGGATATCTTATGAGACTTGAATTCTTCTTACTGGACCAAAACACAAAGGGCCCATCTTAGCCGAGCTAGAGAAAAGCCCAAAGGCTTATTGGACATTGGACATACTCATGTATGTGGTCCGATGAGCAGTAATGCCAGAGAAAATTTTCTGTACTTCATTGTCTCTACTGATTACTTCAGTGAGTATGACTGTGTTCATTTGATGAGACACAAGTTGGAATTCTTTGACATGGTCGAAAGAGTTCCTCAATGAGGTATAGAATCTGAATGACAGAAGTATTGAGACTCTGGATTAGATCACGAGTGAGAATACTTAAGTCATTGATGGTGTGATCATCTGAATGAGTGTGAAATCGTTTCACAGCTCATTTCTCCTGAAAACCTGAAGGTGTTTCTGTGAGAAAGAATCAGATCTTATTAGAAATGATTAAAGATGAGTCACACGAATCTTCCATGATATTCTTTAAGAATAACGCTCTAAAATATCTAAGTTTACGCTGAAATAGTTCCACCAATATCAGTTGAAAGACACCACGTAAATGTGGATTGGAATCAATCCAAATTCGTCTTTACTGAGTATTTATAGTTGTGCTACTTCGCTGGTTGTCCTAAGGAAACCAAGGCTTGTTACTTTTACGTCCGTTCTGTTTTCTAAGAAGGGAAGTTACTTACCAAGAAGAACAGTGGGAGTAAAAGTATAACTCGAAGAAATTCGAGAAATACACGAGGCTGCTCAACCTGTTGAGGGAGAGCATCGGATGGATTTACAGATTTCTGTAGAATCTACACCTGTAGAGCCTGAAGTTCGCAGATATGAATGAATCAGTCACTAATCCGAGAGTGATTTCTCGTCATTAGTTGAACCTGATGATCATTGAAAGTTCGCATGATCTGATGATCATTGAAAGCGATGAATCTGCGAAATTCAAAGAAGCGAAAGTGAGCCCGGACTCCGAAAAATTACATTTTGTGTAAGTTAGCTTCATCGATCCATTCATGGATGGAAGCAAACATATCGGAGTTGGAATCTTCGTTCTGTTGAAGTAGTCAAGGTTTTGACTTGAACAGGAACGAAATGGAACTGTGCGTTTACTAATAGATTAGTGGGAGCGATATTGCATTTCTCATAATGTATGTCGATGACATACTGATTCTCGGAAATAACGTCCCAATACTGCAGTCGGTAAAGGACTGGCTTGGGAGTTGGTTTTGTGATTGACATGGGTAAAGCCACGTAGTTCTTGGATTCTGGATCTAAAGATAGAGATCCAGAAGAGCTGGTAGGACAAAGTCAGGATTCTTAAATTGACAAAGTCCTACACATAATCAGCAATCCAAGAAGGGTTTTATGCCAATGTCACATGGCAATACATTAAGCAAGAAACAATATCCTACGATATCTGCTGAGCTTGAATGCATGGATAGGATTCCATATGCGTCGGCAATTGGATCTATCATGTATGCCATGACACGTACTTGTTTTGATGTTACTTTAATGTTAAGCAAGACAAGTAACGACCAGTCAAATCCAGTAAAGAATCACTGGATTGCCGTAAAGAATATCCTAAAGTATTTGAGGAATACTAAGGATAAGTTCTTGGTTTACGGAGAAAGTGAGGTGCTACAAGTCGATAGAGTCTGAAAGGCAAGTTTCCAATAGACAAAGATAATTCCTGGTCACAGTCCGGCTATATCTTGTGTCTGTCTGGCGGTGCAAGGCACTGTTGCTGACTCCATGAATTAAGCTGAACATTTCGCAGCTTCTAAAGCGGCGAAAGAGGTTGTTTGGAAAGAAAAGTTCATCACTGAACTTGATGTGATTCCCAGCGTAGTTGAGACTAGCTGCACATCAGAGGTCCAAACACCTTGAGGGTAGGTATAACCTATTCCGTGAGATAAATGACAGAGGTGTTAAGTAGATAAGCAAGTTTCATCGAATGAAAACGTTGCTAATCTATTAACAAAGCCACTCCTTAGGCCTAAGCACGAGTCGCGGACTGTAGCTGCAGGATGAGTAAAATTAAGATGTAGTCTTAATTTCAGTGGGAGTTTGTAAAGGGTTTTTCTAGTTGTTTTGAAAGGTTCATGTAAACATAATATTTTATGTTTATGAAATTTATGATTTCTGGATTATTTTAACTGTGATATAAATAATCGTTCCAAAATGATTCATGTCATTATATATGGGCCATCGAAGTACATGAGTAGACTTGATCCTGAAACCCCATATTTAACGAAATGACATAAATCATAGTGTCCATAGTCGAAGGTTGTTGAATTGGAACACCAACAACCACTTGAGACTAGATTGTGTTGAGACTTATGACCAAGTTTCGAGGGGTCATAGATGCGCGGCATCAAAGTCGACACATAGGTATATGTAGGGGAGCATATGACCGGACATGGCCCGCTGATGAGAACTCTACAAGATATTAATATCTGTGTCATAAGAGGTTCTCATATACGACTATAGAGTATAGTCCTTAGACCTGAGTTCGCATGCATGTGGCTGCACATGGAGTAATGCGCTTTGATCATTGTCTAACGCTGTTTCGTAACTGGGAGCTATAAGGACCTTGGTTGGGTGTATTATGAATTGTGTAGTTCATAGTGATGGAACAAGATGGGATTTGTCCCTGCCGTTTAACGGAGGTAATATCTCTAGGCCAATCGGAGATTTGATAGCTGGTAAGAGAATGACCATTCCCAAACGGACTTGCCCAAGTCGTTTGAATTGTCAGTATCAAATCTGGTCCGATAAACATGGTCTGGCTATATAAGGATGACACGCATCTTGCCTTATGCCAGATCGAGATATTAAGACAAAAGGACTAGGGAATGTAGGATTCTAGTACAATCGGGAGATTGTTGGGAATGTCCTGTGTAGGATTCCAGTACAAGTGGGAGATTGTTGGGAATGTCCTGAAATCTACCGTACTATCTCTAGAAAGTATGATAAGTGTCGAGATCAGACATAAGTCATAAATACTGGGTGATCATGATGACTTGCTAGAGTCCGCTCATGATCTATAAGTTTAGGACTTATTACCAGTATTGTATGATCCCTAAGGGTCACACACCATAGCTAACAGGAAAGTTAAATGGAATAAATACGGTAAGATGCAGTGGCATTTACTGTATTGGATCAGAGAATTGGGCCAGACAAAATGCAGGCTTTTGCCTGATTTGTGTCTTGGGCCCAAATGATTAATGAACCATTAGTCTAATGACTTGGGCCTATTAATGAGAGTTTAAGGATTTGGAAAACCCTAAGGGATTAACCATCCCCTGCGATTTCTCTTGGCAGAGCCGCGAGCTTCGTCTCTCTCTCTAACTCTCTCTTTTCTGATCTGATCCATCTCTTTGGTCTAGCAGCCATCCCGGCTTGTAAGAGTGTGGATACTTGAGGAGGAGCCGATTCTCATCAGCTCTAATCTGATCTTGTCATTACCACCAATCACTCCGCTGCAAAAGGTAAAGATCAGGTTTGTTTATGATTCGTTTTGCAAGAACCTAGATCTGTTTAAGGTTATGTGTTAGGTTGTAATTGGGAATTAAACCTTGAACAAACACCATAATCCTTCAGTTAGTACAAGAGCCTCCATCAATTATAAGACTACATACCTTGCTGTTCACGGTACACCTTATGTAGAATATGTTTTCTCGTTGGATCATCTTTGGATATACCAGGGCACTAAGGGATCGTCTGGTCACCAACATCTCTCCCATGTAAGGATATTATATGCTCTCCTCATGCTCGGGTGTCTCCTCCTCTTCTTGCTCGTCTTGAAACTCATAGTCCCCGATGGAAGTCATGATCATTACTCTCTGGTTGGGGCATTCACATTCCATGTGACCTTTCCCTGACATTTGAAACATGTAATATCTCTAACTCAAGATGTACTTGGAAACTTACGTGGTTCTGGTCTCTTTAAATTTGGAGCCTCGGTATTTGGTTTCTTGAACCAAGACTCAACTTCTACAGCCTTGCCCTTATCATATGCCATAGGTGGTTGGGTCGTACAGCTTGAGTTGTTTCTAGTCCTACTTGTGGAAGCTACCTTACGCTTAATATGTTTCTCAGTTTGGATGGACATGTAAAGTAGCTTAGACATATCATGATAAGACTGCCTCTCCACTTTTCTTGCACTCAGTCTTGCAATCCGTCTATGAATTAAGCCATGAGGTTCTCCTCTAAATCATCTAACTCAAGTATGTTCCCCAGCTTCTCAAAATAAGCAATTAACTTTTTTTTATACTATGGATATTTTTTTTCAAATTTAACTCATATAAGGCAATATATATATATATATATTTTACGATTCATGCGTGACAAATGCAAAACATAAAATAATAATTAATAACAAATCTTTTTAGCGCGGTTTTTATTTTTTTAGAAAAAAAGTTTGAACCAATATTTTTATTTTTATAATAAGTTTGTTAATTATCCAACACAATTTTTAGTAATTGGATATTATGATTATAAGGTGTTCAATGTGGGAATGCACTATATTTTTTTTGTGTTTGTAAATTATTTTATAATATTTTGGCTTTTAATAAAACAATCATTATAAAAATTCTGGGATATAAGTTTTATATGTATTGTGTTAATTTAAAATATTTATTTAATATTACATCATAAGGTCACATATATAATTTACTTGTGTTTTAATATTTTAATAATTAAATTAATTAATTTTATATAAATATAATTACAGATTTATGAAAGTCGAAACGTGATAATCCATTCATTTAACGTTTTTTTTCATTGGTTTAAGTTCATTTTAATATTCATATAAAACAAGTTAGTTTATATTTTTAACTTGTCTTCCAAAGACAAGGCCGTCCAATGAACAAAATATTTTAATTTTGTTCTATAATCGAAAGAAATTAATCTATTTTTCAACCCGTCATATATTAGTCTAAATATTTTAAAATTTGATAAAACGACGGTCAAAAATTATGTTCGTAAAAAATCAACTGTAATCTAACCCATCATATAACTAATATAAATACTGAAGAATTTTAATATTTATATAAATTTAAGAATATATCAATTGCAATTGGTTAATGCATCTTTTAACCCGAGTAGGCAAAATTCTTTTAAATATTTTATAACTGAAATTGTTTAATCTATTTTAACCTATCTTGTAATGGTTTAAAATAAATATTTTATATTTGTTTTATAGATCACAATATAATTAAAATTAATTTATAATAAATATAGATTTAATAATTATTTTTCTTAATAATTAAAATTTTAAAAACATTTTTATATGATTTTTATAATAATAATGACTAATCCATATTTTTAATCCGTCTTCGAGTAGGCAAAGTTTTGTTTAAATATTTTATAAATTAAATTGGTTAATTTGTTTATTTGTTTTTTTTGTCAACATAACTCCATATATCAAATCAATGTTTCTCGGATCGAGTTATCGTCCCGAAGGATTAACCGATCCGACTCGTCATGACTTACATGGGAAAAGATCATGCCACGTGCTCTCGCCCCCTTCGATAAGGGAGTCGGCACGGTCATTAGCGTTCCTAAGAATTAAAAAATTATCGTATCCCCCCCTGAAGCAGACATGACATCGCCCACAACATCCCGTCAAGTTCTGCGTGTAACGGTGATAGACTCCATCTGTAACCATTTGTTCCAAAACACTCCCATCATGAAGCATCTCTAAAGACCCACCCCAGTCCACTGGTCATTCCATGATTGACCCATGATACCAAGTGATATAAGATTGAAATCAGTCCAATTTATGATCACTCGGTGATCAAGAGATTCTAAGCTTAATCTCGCGGAAGGTGGAATGAAGTCGATGTGATGGTGATGATAGGAGATTAACTCACTCAATCAATGGACACACAAGGATGTTGAATCACACAACAAGCTTAATCCGCAGGCCTTCAAGGCCTTCAATAGAACTAAGTGAATCACACACTTAGGAACTAAAAAAATAAAACAGAAAGAAAGCCAAAACATTGTGAAAAGAATAAATGATTTCTATTACTTCAAACTGATCAAGGGTGCTTTCTACATTCTGTTAATGAGAGATTATAAAGATCTAGTGGTATTTTATCCTATGACCACAAATGGTAATAAAACAATAAGAATAAGGAAATTGATAAAAACTTGATGGAAAAGAATAAAAAGTAGCCGTTAGCCTAAATTGTGAGAATCTTGGCCAAATAAGAGAATTTGATGTCTCCTTTGTATCTGGATAGTTTTGGTGGATAAATGAGCTTCTTTTGACCCTTATTTGTTACTTGAATGATCTTCAATTCGTGCAAAATCAGATTAGGAAGGAGCTGTTTCAATGTGAACACCTTAAAAGCACCAGGGTGCATATAAGGCACTTTTTGGGGCTGAGTGATCTTCTGTAGTTTGGTCTTACTAGGGCCGCATCTTGAAAGTATTTCCACTTTCTGAAAGGTCTCTAAACCGTGGATGAACTGAAAATAAAAGAGTTCTTGTGTGAACTATTTTAATGTTCATAGTGTGAACGCATCCGAATAAGGTAAGTGTGTAAACATGTGAATCCGCTTGATCTGTTGGTTGTGGTGCATGTGAAGATGCTAAATGACTATCCTGATTGGTTGGATGTGTCTTCTGAATTATTATAAGTCTCTCCTGGTTTCCAAAGTTTTGTTTGTAAGTGAATATACCAATGAGCTTCCAAATAAGGCAAGCCAAGAATCAACATAATTGAAAGTTGAAAAACTCCTTCGTATGAACTCCTATTGTGGTGATTCAAACTTTCCCTAATTCCTTGATGAATCAATACTTCAGAACAAGTTTGATTGTTGCTTGGTTTTCCTGGTTAAGTTGCAATTCTTCAATGAGTGATTGTGTGTCTTCTTCAGGTCCATTGGAGGTCTACTGGATTGTATCATCAATATCTTCTTCATGTGGATATGCTTGATGAGTTAAGTTTTTGTAACAAATTTATTTGTAGTTCAAATCCTCCTGATTTGGTAGATATGCTCAAAGACATGTACACATATCTCTGGTATGCTCAAGTTGCTTCTCTCCAAGACGATATACTAGCTGAAGAACTCGCTTTTAGGCTTGATTTAAGATCCAAGAGGAGTCTAATAAAAGGTTGGCAATGACCTAGTGACTGGAACAAGGACACTTGGCCGAAGGTGTGTGGGCAATGGAACAAGGACACTTAGCTGAAGGTCTCTCTTTGCCTATCTCAATGGATGGATGATGGAAAATTTGCAAGTAACAAGATGGATTGTAGAATAAAGGGGAAACCTATACATTCTCTCAAAATGGACGGCTGCTCTAGGGCAATAGAATGCTCTTTACTAACGTGAATAAAACTTATATTACAATGAGGTTGCAAGAGAGATTATATATGTAACTCTCAAAAATTAAAACAATAAAAGAAAAGAAAATAGTTTAATGAAAACAATTTGGTAAGAAAGTAAAAAAAAAGTTCAATTTCATGAGCTTTTATTAGGTGGGCCTAAAAATTACCTCGTTAAAAACCTTAGCATAAAAATTACTAGGGATAAAATCATATTAAAGGGAAAATAGTATATTATATGGCCCAAAGAGTGTTGCAGGTTATGGCTTAAGGATTGATGGTTTGCATGCTGATGATCACATATGGGCCATCATGAGATTTAAGCATGGGCCATTTGAGCCATTTGGCCGTTGAGCTAGGCCAAATGACATTGGTGACATGGACTCGTGGGCTTTCATATCTTATGATCCTTGGTGGTCTTCTCGTTGATACATGCCTTTGTCTTGCTCTTCTGGCTCAGTAGTTTTCTCTAGTCTCCCCTTGGCCAGCTCCATTGCAAGTTAATTGAGAATATGCTGGTCGAGTGCAAGCTTGTCTAAATGGTTTGTAAGGGCCCTGGCCCAGCCCTTTTAATTTTTTTTAAGAAAGAGAGGAAAGTCCAAAGCCCAGGCCCATTTCCTTCTAAAACCCTAAGGCTTCCCCTTCCCCTCCTATAAATACAGCTCTCCCACCCCCTAAAACGCATCTCTCCTTTTCCTGCCGAAGCCCTGTCGAGTTCGTGAGCCATTCGAGGTGAACAGAAGCCCTATTCCCGAGATCTCGTCATCCCATATCGTCAGGTAATCCCCGAGATCCCAGATCTGAGTTTCAAAGCACAAAAAAACATTTTCTTCTCATAACTTTCAAAATATCCCAAACCCCGTTAAACCGAACCCACCACCGAGACCACCTCGACGAGACGAAGCCGGAGGCACCAACCGGAGGAGCATGCGCCGCCGCACGCGCCCCCACGCGCCGGGAGAAGAGTCGGGAGCGTGAGATCCACGCCCGCCGGAGGAGCCACGCGCCGGAGCCCCACGCGCCTCGCCGAACTGCCACGCGCCGCCGCCGGGACCGCCACGCGCCGCCGCCGCCGCCCACCGCCGTGTCGCCGCCATCGCCGCCGGAGCCGCCGCCGTCGCCGCCGCCGGAGTCGCCGCCGTCGCCGCCGCCGGAGCCGCCGCCGCCGCCGCCGCCGGAGCTGCCGCCATTGACCTCCGTGTACCGCCGTTGACCGGGTGGGTCGACCGGTCCGGTTCGAGCTGGTTTTGACCGGTTCAATCCTAATTCTTGGTTCAATTCAATTTCCTTGGTTTAGATTGGTTAGGGTCTGGTTTAGGAAATTGGGCCGGTTATGGCAAATGGGCCTGGTTCAGTCTGGGTTTGGGTCTGGGTCTGGGTTGACCAGGTCAACCGGTTGACTTGGATTTGACCGTTGACTTTTAGTCAACCAAACCTTGTTGGGCCATAACTTGACCGTCTTAAACCCGATTCGAACGAAACGAAAGCCTATCTCACTCAATTTTTCGTCCTCTTTCCAGATTCAATGTCCGTTTGGGTCAATGGGGCAGCTAAATTACCGTTTTGCCATCTTCTTTGGCTAAGGTGAGGACCGAATGTGATCTCCCTTACCTCATTCAATTCCGGGCGATAGTCCCTTGATAATGTCGTCTTTCCTAGGTAGCGTAGGGCTAGTTGGGTCCCGATGTGATTGCTTGAGAACGTAGAACTGTTAGGTTATCGTTTAAACCGAAAACGTTGCTTGTGCGTGCTGGATATGCTTGGTAGTTGTGGTAGGGCCCCCGAAAGGGTGTTTCGTGACAGGGCGCGTATAACGAGTTTAGTACGTGCCCTTTAATTCGTCGGATGGGAGGTGTTGGCGAGCCTCCCCAGGTGAAATGGTCGTGGGCCCAGGGATACCGGGTGAGCCGGTTGCGTGAGCCTTCGGGCTAGAGAGGGGTTCACGAGTGTGAAAGCAGGAGTGGATGTAGTTTACGTGGTGAAAGCCTTCGAGCCTGGTTGCAAGGTGATATTAGCTTAGGACTTGTGATTCGTAGTTGTGCGGAGTAACCGGGATCGCGGGCTCCTTAAGTCCGCCCTCACTGGGTAATTGTGTTTGAAACAATTACTCAGGCCTCTTTCCCCTTTCCTGTCCCCGTTTTCTTGCAGGTCCGGATGCGGGATCGATACAGTCGAGTGACGTCATTGGTGATTTTGAATACGAAGAAGGCGCCTGGGACCTGGGACAAGTTAAGTTGGCGTCCCGGTTGGACCGAATCCGGTTCAACGGGCGTCCTAATGCCGCGTCTCCGGTTGGCCGGGAGACGGGTGTTACATGGTTGGTGATGTCTTTTATGCTGATCTGGATGATCAAGGTCTCCATGGCTTTGTTGAACTGTTCCCTTAGCTTCCTAAGTACGTATCTGGTCCGAGGTGGATTCTTCATGGATGGAAATGGCTCCGCTGGCTTTGCTTTGTTGGTGATGTCCTCATCAATGTTGTACATTTAATTATTTGTGTTGATGTGGCTGAGATGAATATTGCCTATGTATTGCAAATTTCTGACTAATTTTGCATATATTTATATTTATTATAAATTGGTAGATTTTTTTTCAAGTGCTACTATTTTTTTTTATTTATTGTTAACCTTTAAAATTTCTTATCATATCCGAATGAATTTATGAACTTACTATACCACTATAATGTTACAAATTGGTCATTAGTGATGTAGATATTTCTCTATTATGGGCCAGGAACATGAAGCATTGCATCGTCAATTCAAAATTGATGTGGAGAGCTTGTTCAAAGAACTCGAATCAACACGATTTAAGGAAACAAATATTTTCATATTATTACTTTTTTAGTTTAAAAAAAATTACCAACAAAAAATGAAATTAATAAAACAATTTTTTGAAAACGAAATTAAAAATTCACCAATGAAAAACCCCCAAATTATTCAATTTTAGTAAAAATGAGATTAATAAAACATTTTTATTTCAAAAAAAATTTAAAATAAAATAAAATTTACCAACGTCAAAAAACAACGATTCAAAAATTTATTAAAATTTTAAAATAATAAAACAATTTTTTTGAAAACAAAATTTATAAACAAAATTACCAACAAAAGAAACCCAAAATTATTCAATTTTTATAAAAAATAAAGTTAAAAAACAATTTTTGAAAAAACAAAATTAAAAGCATAAATTTACCAACTAAAAAAACAAAATTAATTAAACTAAATCGAATTTTTTAATTTTAAATAATATATCTCATTACTAAAATAAAATTTAATCTTATTATTAAGAAGGGCAAATCTATCTATTTACAAAATTAGTGATATTCTAGTAGGTGTAGAGTGCAAAATGCTACTTTAGTAATTTCAATTAAATTAGTGATACTTCCACTAATTTTTAGTTTATCCAATTTGAATACAGCAGTTAACACTTTTAAAGGTGGGTAAAAATCGAATATTGGATCAAAAATGAGAAGCAAGTACCACACAGTTTCAATAAAAAAGTATTGTGAGTTCAGAGATTTTACACCAAGGATTTATATTGTAATGTGGTTTTGGGACTTTAGGAAAAGATATATAGATTTTTTTGTGAATCAAGGATGTTGTAAAAAATTGAATGTTGAGATAGAATTTATACAAAGAACGGATCGTAAGTATACAAATGAGATTGAACTATTTTAGTCGCAGTGTTTTTAGCTGTAAGGTTGGGATTATGTTTCATGTGTTCTTTAAATGACTTCTTCTTTCTTTATATCCTCGATCTCTTTTTGTCCGTTGCGGTCTTCTTGTTAGCTTTATCCTCAACGTCCCGAGATTCTCAGAGGTATTTGCAACGGTTAAAGACTCGTTCCTTGTCGAACTCGAACTCTTCTGAACACGAACGACATATCGTCTCCCATTGTGTTTAGACTTCGTTACTTCATCACGCTTTCTGGGCCTGGTTGAGTCTGTCTATCTTTTGGGCTTCTTCTTCTAGTGGGCTTCGTATTTTGTAAATGGACCTGATTTTATGGTGCAAAATCCAGCACCAACAATTTCCCCAGCCCATTAATGAAGTTTGAATTAATGGGCGGCAACCTCGAGAATATGCGCGCCGTTCTAGATCTCCACTCATTCTCCTCACGCGCGCGCACACCATGAAATTAGCGAGATCGAACGGTCGAGATGGCGCGTGAAAAAAGCGACCTCGATTCTCGGAATCCCCTTCAGATTCTCCTTGGATCGCAATCATTCTGCTTCGATCCAACGACTGAGGTGAGAGGATATGAGAGGTCATCACATTAAATCTTGTTAGTAGGATTCGAATCGATCGATCTTATCTTTCTCCCATATCTAACGGTTACAATTTTCTGACGTGGCATAAATCCGACGATCTCGAAGTCGATCTTAATTATGAATTTAAAAGGGGGAGGTTAATCCCACGTTTCCCACTACAAGCTTCGCCGTATTTATCACAAGTAACTCCTCCTTCTCCCTTACTCTTTTTCATTTTTACTTTTTTTTCAGAAAAACAGAGGAGAAAGGTCGTTCTTCGCCAGAATTTCCTCATTTTCTCTTAAAATTATCCAATGGCTCTGAAAACTAGAACCATAGGAAGCAGTTCTTCTCGAGAACCTTACGGTCTTCACCAGAAGTCTGAGCTTATGATGCGTCATATCCAGAAGCTACGAGAAAGTTTCCATGTTCCTTCGGAGGTGGAAATGGTGTAGCTGGACGAGCCAGAGTCTCTGGAGATCGTGCGCCCCGGTTTCTGCTGCACCTATTCAAGTTTTTCGAGAGATGTGGACTGATCTTTACGATCCCGTGCATCTTTCTCGACGTCTTGGCGACCATCCAACTCCTCTTTCCTCAGATGACGCCGAATATTTTTCGGCAGGTCATCGGAATCAGAGTGCTGGCCGCCGAGCAAGGAATTTCAGTGACGGTTGATCTCATCTTACTCTTATGCCTCGTTAAGTACAACAAGAAATGCCCGGGAACTTATTACCTCTTGCCACGTCACGGGACGATCATAGAGGAGACTCCTCTGAGGGACATGTGGCAGGACCAAATCTTTTTCTTCAAGATCAATGAGTTCTCCATTGGCGACATCGACTTCTCTGTTATCCCAACGCGCTGGGTAGTCAACGTTGGTTAGAAAAGAGATCGTCACATATAAATATTAGCTTGATGTATAATTTGTGATCTGTATTGATCGTTTCTCTTTGTTTTGTGTTAGCAGATACCCCAGACGCAATACCGCTTGACATGGATACCGCAAATCTGATCGCTCGCCTGAAGAGTGGGAGGATAGATTGGGATCCTTTGACGGCATATCGCATCAGATCCACTATAGGAGGGCAGAGTTTGAAGAAGCGCCCATCTCCATTTCCTCGAAGTCCTGGCGAAGTGAAACCTCGCATCGTTCGACCGACTCTAGCAGCAGGTAACTCATCTAATCGATAGTATTTTGTCCCTTTTTTCATTAGTTGAAAGATTTTTCTTCTTCCTGAGTTAGTTTTTCTGCTGTATCTAGGTCACACCGTCTCCGATTCTGGTTCAACAGCAAGTACTCCGCCGGTAGAAAAGATGTCCAGAAGAAACAGCTCCTGTTGACTTTATGGCTAAGGCCAAGTAGGGCCAGTTAGAAGCGATGCTAACCAGAGACCTTAGCTCGAATACTCCGGCGTATCGAGCTGTTAGCGAGGACGAGATGAACCAGGGGTTACACTGTGAGCGGGCTTCCGCCTCTGCCTAGCCAGCCTTCCTGAGAAATCGAGGAGGTTTCGAACGGGTCCCATCCTTCGAACTCGAAGCGAGGCGGAGGTTCCCATGGGTGGTGGTGCAGAGGTTAAGCAAACCTCATCGGGTTCTTCGGTAAGCAAGGGATTACCTGGTGGTTCAAGCACAAGAAAGAGTGCCTAATCGCCGATGATCCCACGGGAGTGGCATTCCTCCTTAGGCATTTCAGGCCTGAGGGACTCCATCTGCCTGCGGTACAAGCCTACGTCGAGATGATGTCAGCCCAAGTAAAGGTATTCCAAGGTCGATATATTTTACTTCGTAGTTTTTTGAGCGATCTCTGATCGATATTTCTTTACTACCCAGTCCCTTGAAGCGATCAACAAGTACGCAGCCTTCTCCGAACATAAGTCGAAGGAAGTCTCACGCACTGGAGAGCTAAAGGAGGCCGAGAAGGTCGTTGAGGACCTCGATGTCAACCTCCAAGCTGCTAAGGCTCGATAGGCGGCGCTGAACAAGCAGCTGACCAGGTACAAGGAGCAAGAGGCCCGGATCATGCAATTGGAGAACTCGGAGGAGGACCTCAAGATCAAGCTCGGGATCGCACGAACAAGATGTTCACGGCTCAGAAGGAGAGGCAGCTCTCCTTTGAACAGCCAACCCGTGACGTCGAGGAGAAGCGCAAGGCTATTGCTAGTCGCGACAATGCGTTCCGAGAGACGGTGAGGGAGGTGAAGTCGGAGAAGCGGGAGCTTGCCGAGGCGTACATGTCGGTAATGCTGATCGATCCCGAGACTCTGGTGCCCATGAACCTAGACCCGCGTGGATCGAATCACCTTCATGAGACTGCTACCGGACCGGTGCAAGGATCAATCTCAGGGGCGAAGGACCTGGATGGTGTCTATAAGATGGCCGAGTGAGGCTGACTCGTCACTCCTCTCCTTCTTAAGTCCCCGTTTAAATCAATATTTTTATTTAAGTTCTGTGTTGCCCGAAAGGACTTTTAATTTCGAACTCTTTTTCCCACACCACAGAGGGCTTTGTGTTTTTTTTTTGGAACTTGTTGTTTGCCAGAAAGGGATTTAAAATAATCAAATCGGATTTCCCTTTTATTCTTGTTGCCTTTCAGTTTACCCGAAAAGAACAACTTAGAAGGAACAAACCAGTATGATTGCCAAGTTCTGATTCGATCAGGACTTCGACCGATTTTTGTCGAAGTCTCTTTAGTTCGTGTGGATAGAGCTCGTTTGATAGGACTTTATGGTAAACTCTTAGTTCTTCAAAGGATCAAAGCGTATTTATCAGCGAGTAAAAGATCTCGATTTGACTTGTTCGATGCGACAAACTGAGTTCGATAATAAGTTTATAAAGACAAAGTCTTCTACTTATTGAATTCTTTTAACAAAAACTCAAGCGTTTTTGACCGAAGAACTTTAAAGATTCGATCTTAGGTTTAGCCAATAATTTGACTAATTTAGAGTTCGATGGTCGGGGGAGGGTCATTCCCTCAGTACTTCAAGTTTTCTGGACTTAGAAGAATTATGATAGGATTCATCAACGCAGAATGACTTCAAGAGTGAAAGGTATTTTTGACGGATCGTTGTGAGATCATTTGATGAGGGACCATTTGAGGTCGTTATGGAATGGATCGTTTTGAGATCGTGAAAAATGGACCATTTGGAGGTCGCTATAATGTGTGGATCATTGTGAGATCGCAATAAGTGGACCGTTTTGAGGTCGGTATAATGAGTGGATCGTTGTGAGATCGCAATAAGTGGACCGTTTTGAGGTCGCTATAATAAGTGGATCGTTGTGAGATCGCGAAAAGTGGACCGTTTTGAGATTGTAAAAATGGGGATCGTTTTGAGATCATAAAATTGAGATGACATCGAAAATATATCAAGTAAGGAAAAGTTTAATACGAAATGGTATTTGACAAACTTAAAAGAATTGCGAATTAGATCAGAGTTGAGTGTATTAGGCTTTTAGCGATGTCTTCTTCTCTGCTTCAGACTGCAAGTCCTGCGTTCGTTAAATATTGGGGGTGGCTGCGCTCGATGTCGAGCGTCTTACGTACCCTTTCATGGGATCGAGCCTTAACGTAGTTCAATTTTTTGCGTATTCCTAGTGGAAATTTTTTTTGAGGTTGATGATATTAAAAGGTCATAGTTCGGGTTTCTGGGTATCTATTGACTTGAGTCGATAAACCCCTTCCCAAAAAATGTCGGTGACCTCATAAGGACCTTCCCACTTCGCCCCTAACTTTCCAGCATGATCTTCCTTTTTATGGTCGAACACTTTTCGTAAGACGACCTTTAAGGATTATGTGTGTTCTTTGGTGTAATTGTCAGATTACAACCTAACATAATCAACTAGGATCTAGGTGATTTGCAGTTGAATCATAAACAGATCAGGATCATTACCTTGTGATTGCAGCGGATTGATCAAAGGAATATCGAGATCTGCAAGAGCTGATGATTACCGGCTCCTCCTAGGTATCCACACGCTTACAAGCTACTGGATCAGGCTGCTAGACCAAAGCTGGAACAACAGAGAGAGAGAGGACGGCCAGACCTAATAAAATCGCAGACTACTGGTCTTACTGGCGCCTGTGCTCTTCCTTATATGGGCCCAAGTGATTAAACTAATGGCCTATTAGGCTTTTGGGCCCAAGACCCAAATCAGACAAAATAACTGTATTTTGTCTGGCCCAATTCTCTGTACAAATACAGTAAATGTCTTGCATCTTACTGTATTAATTCCTTGTTAACTTTCCCGTTAGCTATGGTGTGTGACCCTTAGGGATCATACAATACTGGTAATAAGTCCTAAACTTATAGATCATGAGCGGGCTCTAGCAAGTCATCATGATCACCCAGTATTTATGACTTATGTCTGATCTCGACACTTATCATACTTTCTAGAGATAGTACAGTAGATTTCAGGACATTCCCAACAATCTCCCACTTGTACTGGAATTCTACATTCCCTAATCCTTTTGTCTCAATATCTCGATCTGGCATAAGGCAAGATGCGTGTCATCCTTATATAGCCAGACCATGTTCATCGGACAAGATTTGATACTGACAATTCAAACGACTTGGGCAAGTCCGTTTGGGAGTGGCCACTCTCTTACCAGCTATCAAGTCTCCGATTGGCCTAGAGATATTACTGAAGGAACGTTTAGTTGATCCTGATTCAATTCTTTGATTCATATCAACCTAAACATGCGATCTAGGTTCTTCTCAGAATAGAAACAAACGATGATCTCACCTTATACCTGTTTGCAGCGGAAATAGATGGTATGTCTGAGATCAGAGAAACACCGAGGGATGAATCCTCCAAAGGTTCACACACGCTTTCACAGGAAACAGCTGCTAGACCACAAGGGGAACTCGGCGCAGAGAGAGAGAGATTTCGGCTGTGTTGTTAGGGTTAATTCATCAGAAACTCGAGTTTTAGCTTATAAAACTTGTCTGATTTCGTTTGGGCCATTTGGTCCAAACACCAATTAACTAGACGGTATTCGCACACTGTGTCGACCGACACACCTTGTGTATCGATCGACACAGAGTAGCTAAACCGTTTTATTCTCTCTAAGTACAGTAAATGCCTAGCACTTTTACCGTACTTCTGCTAAACCGTTCCTACACATTTTCCTGTTAGCTTAGGCGTGTGACCCATATGGGATCATATAATAAAGGCAATAAGTCCAAGACTTATAGATCATGAGCGGACTCTAGCAAGCCATCATGACCCCCAGTATTATATGACTTATGTCTGATCATTGACATACTCTTACTTTCTAGAGACAGTACCGAGATTACTGGACACAATTCCAACAATCTCCCACTTGTACTGGAATCTCTGTATTCATAATCCTTTTGTCACAATATCTCGATTAGTCATAAGGCAAGATTGGTGTCATCCTTATAAAGCCTAATCTTGTTCATCGGACTCTGATTTGATACTGACAATCCAAACGACTCGGGAAAGTCCGTTTGAGCATGGCCATGCATTTTCCAGTATTCAAATCTCCGATTGGCCTAGAGATATTCACTCCATTTATATTGGAGGGACAAATTCCGTCTTGTTCCATCACTGTAAACTATTCATTTCATAATGTACCCAAACAAGGTCCTTATAACTATCGTAGAACGATAGCGTTAAACAATGATCAAAGTGCATCAGTCCATGTGCAGTCACATGCATGCGAACTCAGGTCTAAGGACTATACTCTATAGTCGTAGTAAGAATCTCTTATGACACAGATATAAATATCCTGAAGAGTTCTTATAAGCGGGTCTTGTCCGGTCGTATGTTCCCAAACATACACCTATGTACTGACTTTGATGCCGCGCATCTATGACACACTGAAACTTTGTCATAAGTCACGTACCAATCCAGTCTCACACGGTTGTTGGTGTTCCAATTTCAACAACCTTCGACTAGGGACGAGATGATATAAACATCTATCAAATATAGGGTCTCATGATCAAGCTAAATGACTTTGATGACTCAAGATCAAGTCATTTACTTCGATGACCTATAAAATGGTTCATATCACTTTGGAACGATTATTTCATCACAGTTAAAATAATCTTGAAATAACAATTTCATTAAACATAAGAATGTTTTACAAGAACATATCAAATAACTAAATAAAAGCCCTCAAACTCCCACTCAAATTTAGATTACATTTCTATGTCTCTAATGCCTACAGCTTCAGTCAGAAACTCGAGCTTAGGCCTTGGGAGTGGCTTTGTCAACGGATCAGCGACGTTATCATCTGTCTGAACTCGGCTGATCTTGACTTCCTTTCTATTAATGATGTCACGTATCAAGTGATATCTTCTTAGAACATGCTTGGATTTCTGGTGTGATCTTGGTTCCTTTGCCTGAGCTATAGCACCATTGTTGTCACAAAACAGTGCCAGAGGCTCAGCCGCATCTGGTATCACACCTAGTTCAATAATGAACTTTCGTATCCAAACAGCTTCCTTCGCAGCTTCTGAGGCGGCGATATATTCAGCTTCTGTAGTGGAATCAGCAACGGTGTCTTGCTTGGAGCTTCTCCAACTGATTGCACCGCCATTCAGACAAAAGATATAACCGGACTGTGACCGGAAATCATCTTGGTCTGTCTGGAAACTTGCGTCCGTGAATCCACTGACTTTAAGCACATCACTTCCGCCGTACACCAAGAACTTATCCTTAGTATGTCTTAGATACTTCAAGATATTCTTTACGGCAATCCAATGGTTTTCACCTGGACTTGACTGGTATCTACTCGTCATGTTCAATGCATAAGCAACATCAGGACGAGTACAGATCATGGCATACATGACAGATCCTATTGCAGATGCATAAGGAATATTCTTCATGCGCTCAAGCTCAGCAGTCGTCGTAGGGCTCTGCTTCTTGCTTAGCGTTGTGCCATGTACCATTGGCGTGAAGCCTTTCTTGGAATCCTTCATGCTGAATCTTTGTAGGACTTTGTCAATGTATGAATCTTGACACAAGCCTATCAGCCTTCTAGATCTATCCCGGTAGATCCTGATTCCAAGAACGTATGCGGCTTCACCCATGTCTTTCATGGAAAAACAACTTCCAAGCCAGTCCTTTACCGACTTCAGCATTGGAACGTCGTTTCCGAGAAGCAGTATGTCATCGACATACAGAATAAGAAATACAATCTTGCTCCCACTAGATTTCTTATACACGCATTGTTCTTCTTCGTTTCTGATGAAGTCAAATTGCTTGATCGCTTCATCAAAACGAAGATTCCAGCTCCTCGATGCTTGCTTCAATCCATAAATGGATTTATGAAGCTTGCATACTTTCCCAGCATTCTTTGGATCTATGTAACCGTCAGGTTGCGTCATATACACATCCTCTTCCAGAATTCCATTCAGGAAGGCGGTTTTCACGTCCATCTGCCAAATTTCATAATCATGAAAAGCTGCAGTTGCTAGTAGAATCCGAATAGATTTCATCATAGCCACTGGTGAATAGGTTTCATCGTAATCCACCCCGTGAACTTGTCTGAAACCTTTTGCCACCAACCTGGCTTTATAAATCTGGACATTTCCATCCACGTCAATCTTCTTCTTGAAGATCCATTTGCACTCGATGGCTTTTACACCAGCGGGTAAGTCAACCAACGAAAACACTTGGTTGACCGACATGGAGTCCATTTCGGAATCAGTGGCCTTGCGCCACTTAGAGGAATCTGGGCCCATCATGGCTTGATTGAAGTTCGATGGTTCATCACCATCAATGATCAAAAGATCATGACAGTCAGTCACGAGGAATCCTTGATATCTCTCAGGTTCGTGACGGATCCTCCCGGATCTTCGAACTTCAGGTACTACAGGTTCAGGCTCTACAATTTCTTGTAGGTCCTCCTGCTGCTCTTCCTCATTAGGTTGAGCAGTATCCTGTTCATCTTGAATTTCTTCAAGCAGTACCTTACTCCCACTGTCTTTCTTAGAGAGAAACTCCCTCTCAAGAAAGTTACAATCCCGGGCAACAAAGATCTTGTTCTCGGAACGTAGATAGAAGTAATAAGCCTTGGTTTCCCGTGGATAACCAATGAAGTAGCATTTGTCAGATTTTGGTGTAAGCTTGTCTGAGATCAATCTCTTGACATAGGCTTCACAACCCCAAATTCTGAGATAAGACAGCACTGGAGCTTCTCCAGTCCATAATTCATATGGTGTCTTTGCTACTGCTTTCGATGGCGCTCTATTTAGAGTGAACACTGCTGTTAGCAGAGCATATCCCCAAAGGGATATTGGAAGGTCTGTGTGACTCATCATAGATCGAACCATATCCAATAAGGTCCGATTTCTCCTCTCAGACACACCATTCCATTGAGGTGTTCCAGGAGGAGTGAGTTGGGATACGATCCCACACTCTCTCAGATGATCACTGAATTCCTGGCTTAAGTATTCTCCTCCTCGGTCGGACCGAAGAGCCTTAATGCTTTTGCCAAGTTGGTTCTGTACTTCATTTTGGAATTCTCTGAACTTCTCAAAAGATTCAGACTTATGTTTCATTAAATAAACATATCCATACCTACTGAAATCATCAGTAAAGGTAATGAAGTACTGATAGTTTCCTCTTGCATTTGTGGACATTGGGCCACACACATCAGTGTGTATCAGGCCCAATACGTCACTGGCCCTCTCGTTAGGTTTATTAAAGGGGGCACGTGTCATTTTGCCCATCATGCAGGATTCGCATTTCTCACATGACTCAAAGTCAAAGAAGTCCATTCGAATGGAGCCTCTTGATGCGTTTCTCGCTGATGTGCCCTAAACGACAATGCCATAGAAACGTTCGGTTCTCCTCATTAGGTTTGAACCGTTTGGTATTAATGTTATAAATTGGCGCGGATTGATCGAGTATGTGAAGCCCATTCATAAGAGGGGCAGAACCATAGAACAAATTGTTGCGATTGAAGGAACATAATTTATTCTTAACTGAAAAATCATAACCTTCCAAATCCAACAAAGAAATTGAAATAATATTTCTGCTTATAGCAGGTACAAAATAACAATTATTCAGTTCTAAAATCAATCCCGAAGGTAAAGACAACAAGTAAGTGCCTACAGCTAGCGCTGGAACTTTCGCTCCATTCCCAACTCGTAGCTCCACTTGTCCTTGCTTCAGCCTTCTACTGTTGCTGAGTGCCTGCATATTAGTACAAATATGAGCCCCACAACCAGTATCCATAACCCATGAGGTATTATCAGAAGTAGTTGTATTAACTTCTATAACAAAAATACCTGTTGAAGAAGTCTCATAAGTCTTCTTCTTCAATTCCTTTAGACCTTCCTGGAATTTCTTACATTCTCTCCTCCAATGCCCTGGTTCTTTACAGAACCTGCATATGTCAGTTGGCCCAGCCTTGGACTTGGGCTTGGGCTTTGGCGTGTCCTTGTCCGCGACTTGGACAGCCTTGGCCTTTCCCTTATCCTTAGCAGAGGATTTCTTAAACCCCTTGCCCTTTTGCACCATAAGCACATTGGGGTCCTTGGCGGTTTTCCTCAAATTGGGCTCCGCAGTCTTGAGCATTCCGTGAAGCTCAGGCAATGTCTTACTCAAGCCATGCATGTTAAAGTTCAGAATGAACTGATCATAGCTTGCAGGTAATGACTGCAGAATGATGTCGCAGGCAAGTTCCTGGCTGATTGGGCAGTCGAGTTTCTGAAGATGATCGAGATAACCCATCATCTTCAAGACATGAGGACTCACTGCCGCATTCGCAGCCAACTTGCAGTCCAAGAGGTTCTTAACTGTTTGAAACCTCTCAGTCCTAGCCTGCTCCTGAAAAAGTGATTTCAGGCTTGCCATTATCTCGATGGGTGACAATACACTCTCGAACTGTTTTTGCAGCTCCGGAGTCATTGTCACCAACATCAGGCAATAGGCATCATTTTCATCTGACGAATGCTTTTCCCAAGCATTATGCAGAGTCCTGGCGGCATTGGCAGGAGGCCTCTCGGGGAGAGGATCACGAAGGACATAATCCTTCTTCTCCTGCTTGAGGACTAGCCTCAAGTTCCTTGACCACGTCAGGAAGTTCGTTCCAGTCAGCTTCTCCTTTTCGAGAACAGACCGGATCGAGAATGTGTTTTGTGTGCTTGTAGTAGTCATAGCTGAAATATAAAGATAAAAAGGTTATTAGTTAAAATGTTCAATATGATTAATCTCGTATTAAATTTAATATGATTAATCACGCATTATATTCAATAACATAAGTTACCCTCAATAGAATATAATGATTCCAAGATCCACATATAACTAAGATTAAAGTGGGCCACTGGCCGTCACCAAACCTTAGCTTATATCGGTAAGCCCTATATCGGCTAATTATATCCGTGATATAACTCTTGGTTGTGAATCTGGGCCCGAGGCCCAATCCACTCTGATGTCTCAAGGCCCGGGACTCCCGATGGCCCAGTCAAGAAAACCAGACTATACAGTCATGTAATCATTAATGTCTGGGACTCCCAATGACATTTATGAATCACAAACCGTCTTATCCACGCAAAAGCAGACACCCTCACACTGTAAGGCCATGAATACAATTGAATGGGCTTCGACAGCTGACATAGAATGGACAAGACATCCAACGCTTGATATTATTTGAGGTTCGTAGGTTTATTTAAAAAATTCATTCCCAAAATAGAAGATTACTATTTCGGGAAACTTTCCATTTTTGGAAACCTACTATTTTTGGAAACTTTCTAAAATTGGAAACTTTCTAAAAACGGAAACTTTCTAACTTTAGAAATTTCTTTAAAATCCAAAACCCGCAAATCCAGAAACTTCTAATTTAAGAAACTTTCTAATTTCAAAATTTCGGAAACTTTAATTTAAAATCGACTTTATAATTTTATAAAATAAATTTTAAATTAATCTGAAGAAAGACTCAAATAACTGGCCCAATTGTTTTAACTTCTTGGCCCGAGGCCCAAGAACTGGTCCATGTCCAAGACATGACCCAATTGTCCAATTAAATGACATAACCGGTCTGGTTCATTAAAATTGGTCTAACCAAATTTTAATTACTACGATGACCACAATTGTCAACCGGTTATTTACTAAACCGGATTTTCTCAATTTATTTGGTCCAACCAAATCAAATTAGAAAATCCTGGTTTAGGCACTAAATCCAATAATTCTTTCGACATTGGATTTCTTGTCCCGGTTTAACCAGACTTAATAAAATTATTAAATCTGTTTATTAAACCAGGACGAATTAATTTTAATCAAAATTAAACCGAGCCTTAAACCAACCATGTCGATCGATGGACCAACCGTGTCGATCGATCCATCAACCACATCGGTCGATGCTCTCAGCATCGATCCTGCATCGATCTTGCATCGATCCTGTATCGATCGATGCTCTCACGCATGCACTGAACCGAGCCAAAACCCTAACCGTGTCGATCGATGTGCACCAACCGCATCGGTCGATGCACCAATATCGAACCTGCATCGATCCTGTATCGATCGATGCTTTCACGCGTTAACAGGGTTAGCCTGTAGACTGTATCGACCGATCCATGCGATCGTATCGATCGATCCATGCGATTCTGGCCGATACTGACTTTTGAAAATCGCATTCTACCAAGTCAATATAGCTTGGTTTCTGCGATTTTAGGTGTGTTTAGATTTCAATTCTTGTTGCTTAAATGGTTTTTCTTATCAGTAGTTGATTCAAAACACTTTTAAACAAGAAAACAATCCTAAACATTGAATCTAAACAAGAAAAACCAGAACCATTGGCTCTGATACCACTGAAGGAACGTTTAGTTGATCCTGATTCAATTCTTTGATTCATATCAACCTAAACATGCGATCTAGGTTCTTCTCAGAATAGAAACAAACGATGATCTCACCTTATACCTGTTTGCAGCGGAAATAGATGGTATGTCTGAGATCAGAGAAACACCGAGGGATGAATCCTCCAAAGGTTCACACACGCTTTCACAGGAAACAGCTGCTAGACCACAAGGGGAACTCGGCGCAGAGAGAGAGAGATTTCGGCTGTGTTGTTAGGGTTAATTCATCAGAAACTCGAGTTTTAGCTTATAAAACTTGTCTGATTTCGTTTGGGCCATTTGGCCCAAACACCAATTAACTAGACGGTATTCGCACACTGTGTCGACCGACACACCTTGTGTATCGATCGACACAGAGTAGCTAAACCGTTTTATTCTCTCTAAGTACAGTAAATGCCTAGCACTTTTACCGTACTTCTGCTAAACCGTTCCTACACATTTTCCTGTTAGCTTAGGCGTGTGACCCATATGGGATCATATAATAAAGGCAATAAGTCCAAGACTTATAGATCATGAGCGGACTCTAGCAAGCCATCATGACCCCCAGTATTATATGACTTATGTCTGATCATTGACATACTCTTACTTTCTAGAGACAGTACCGAGATTACTGGACACAATTCCAACAATTACCTCCGTTAAACGGCAGGGACAAATCCCATCTTGTTCCATCACTATGAACTACACACTTCACAATACACCCAACCAAGGTCCTTATAGCTCCCAGTTACGAAACAGCGTTAGACAATGATCAAAGCGCATCAATCCATGTGCAGCCACATGCATGCGAACTCAGGTCTAAGGACTATACTCTATAGTCGTAAATGATAACCTCTCATGACACAGATATTAATATCTTGTAGAGTTCTCATCAGCGGGCCATGTCCGGTCATATGCTCCCCTACATATACCTATGTGTCGACTTTGATGCCGCGCATCTATGACCCCTCGAAACTTGGTCATAAGTCTCAACACACTCTAGTCTCAAATGGTTGTTGGTGTTCCAATTTCAACAACCTTCGACTATGGACACTATGATTTATGTCATTTCGTTAAACATGGGGTTTCAGGATCAAGTCTACTCATGTACTTCGATGGCCCATATATAATGACATGAATCATTTTGGAACGATTATTTTATATCACAGTTAAAAATAATCCAGAAATAAAAATTTCATTAACATTTTTTAAAAAATGTTTACATGAACCAATCAAAATAACTAAAATAAAGCCCTCACAACTCCCACTCAAAAAGAGATTACATTTGAATATCTCTAATTCCTACAGCAGCAGTATGCAACTCGTGCTTAGGTCTCGGGAGTGGCTTTGTCAACGGGTCAGCCACGTTCTCATCAGTGGGAACTCTGCTGACCATCACTTCACCTCTATTCACTATATCACGAATCAGGTGATACCTTCTCATAATATGTTTTGATTTCTGATGATGTCTCGGTTCCTTAGCTTGAGCAATTGCACCATTGTTGTCACAATACAGTGCTAGTGGCTCAGTAGCATTTGGGAATACACCGAGTTCAATCAAGAAGTTCCTTATCCAAACTCTTTCCTTCGCAGCTTCTGAAGCAGCGATGTATTCAGCTTCAGTTGTGGAATCTGCCACGGTGCTCTGCTTGGAGCTCTTCCAACTTACTGCACCGCCATTCAGACAGAAGATGTAACCAGACTGTGACCGGAAATCATCTTTATCTGTCTGAAAACTTGCATCCGTGAATCCACTCATTTCAAGCACTTCACTTCCTCCGTAAACCAAGAACTTATCCTTAGTATTCCTCAAATACTTCAGGATATTCTTTACGGCAATCCAGTGACTTTCACCTGGATTAGACTGGTACCTACTCGTCATGCTTAGTGCATAAGCAACATCAGGACGAGTACAGATCATGGCATACATGATAGATCCTATAGCCGAAGCATAAGGAATCCTACTCATGCGCTTAAGCTCATCAGGTGTTTTAGGACACTGATCCTTGCTTAGTGTAGCACCATGTATCATTGGCGTGAATCCTTTCTTGGATTTATCCATTCCGAATCGATGCAGGATTTTGTCTATATAAGCATCTTGACAAAGTCCAATCAGCTTTTTAGATCTGTCTCTAAAGATTCGGATTCCAAGAACATACGCGGCTTCACCCATGTCCTTCATGGAAAAACAACTTCCCAGCCAGTCTTTAACAGACTTCAGCATTGGAACATCATTTCCAAGAAGCAATATGTCATCGACATATAGGATAAGAAACGCCACTTTGCTCCCACTAGTTTTCTTATACACACATTGTTCTTCCTTGTTTCTGATGAAGTCAAAATTCTTTATTGCTTCATCAAAACGAAGATTCCAACTCCTCGATGCTTGCTTCAATCCATAAATGGATTTGTGAAGCTTGCATACTTTCCCAGCATTCTTAGGATCAATGTAACCGTCAGGCTGTGTCATGTACACATCCTCCTCCAAGATTCCATTCAGGAAGGCGGTTTTCACATCCATCTGCCAAATCTCATAATCATAATAAGCGGCAGTTGCTAGGAGAATCCGAATTGATTTCATCATGGCCACTGGTGAATAGGTTTCATCATAGTCTATACCATGAATTTGCTTGAAACCTTTTGCCACCAACCTGGCCTTGTAAATCTGGACATTTCCATCCATGTCAATCTTCATCTTGAAGATCCATTTACACTCGATGGCTTTAGCACCAGCGGGTAAATCAACCAGTGAAAACACTCGGTTGACAGACATGGAGTCCATCTCGGATTCAGTGGCTTCACGCCACTTTAAGGAGTCAGGGCCCATCATGGCTTCTGCAAAGTTCGAGGGTTCATCACCGTCAACGATCAAAAGATCATGGCAATTAGTCACGAGGAATCCCTGATATCTATCGGGTTCGTGACGGATCCTTCCGGATCTTCGAACTTCAGGTACTGCAGGTTCAGGTGATATTACAACTTCATGTAATTCATCCTGCTGTTCTTCCTCATTAGGTTGAACAGGTTCCTGTCCTTCTTGAATTTCATCAAGTTGTACCTTACTCCCACTATCTTTCTTAGAGAGAAATTCTCTCTCAAGAAAAGTACAATCCCGAGCAACAAAGATTTTGTTCTCGGATCGCAGATAGAAGTAATAAGCCTTGGTATCCATAGGATAACCAATGAAGTAGCATTTGTCAGATTTTGGTGTAAGCTTGTCTGAGATTAATCTTTTGACATAGGCTTCACAACCCCAAATTATGAGAAAAGACATTGCTGGAGCCTTTCCAGTCCATAACTCATATGGTGTCTTTGTTGGGAATGTCCTGAAATCTACCGTACTATCTCTAGAAAGTATGATAAGTGTCGAGATCAGACATAAGTCATAAGTACTGGGTGATCATGATGGCTTGCTAGAGTCCGCTCTTGATCTATAAGTTTAAGACTTATTACCAGTATTGTATGATCCCTAAGGGTCACACACCATAGCTAACGGGAAAGTTAAAATGGAATTAATGCGGTAAAATGCAAGGCATTTACTGTATTTGTACAGAGAGACTTGGGCCATTAGTTAATTACTTGGGCCCATATCGAGATACAGGACTTGTGTCGATCGACACAGGTATATGTGTCGGTCGACACAACAGCGAAACCGAAACATCAGTTTAGGTTTAAGACGAGTCGAGATAAATAAGTCTTAGGTCTTATTATTTCGATTGTAGGTCTGCGAATCTGAAAAGAGCCGTCCTTTTTTCTCTCTGTTTCCTTCAACTTTGGTCTAGCAACCATCCCGAGCTTGTAAGAGTGTGGATACTCTAGGAGGAATAGGTGGTTCATCTGTTCGTTGATCTCGACATTACAATCATTCCGCTGCAAAAGGTAATGTCCAGGTTTGTGTTTTATGATTCGTTTTGCAAGAACCTAGATCTGTTTAAGGATTTGTGTTAGGTTGTAATTGAGAATTGAACCTTGAAGAACACCCATAATCCTTCAGTGGTATCAGAGCCAGGTTTTCAGGTTTCTTGTAAATTTGGATCATTCTTAGGTTGTTTTACTGATTAGAATCGAATTTGAAGGTTGAAATTTGATTAAGAATCTCAAAAAACCTAAAAGAAATCGCATTAATCCGATTGAATGCCATCGGTGTGCGATTTGGACACTTGTGTCGATCGACGAGGGGGGCGATATCGGTCGATATGCATATCGGATCGATTGTGTCGCTGACCCGAAGACCCGATCACAACGAGCTGTTGTTTGCCAGTATCGATCGATGAGGGAGCGTGATATCGATCGACATAAGTCGGATCGATTGTCTTCTCGCTGTCCCGATGACCCGATCGATAAGTGCTGATACACGCGAGTATCGATCGATGAGGGAGTGTGATATCGATCGACATAAGTCGGATCGATTGTCTTCTCGCTGTCCCGATGACCCGATCGATAAGTGCTGGTACACGCGAGTATCGATCGACGCAGGAGCGTTGTATCGATCGATACATGTGCGTGGAGTACAATCCGCGAAAAGCCAATCGGTTCAACCGAGCTTCGCGGTTGGTACTTTCCCAACCCGCAAACAAAGGATCAATCAAACCGATTGTGATTCATTGTTTGCTTTAGCCAATCCCGCAAGTTAGGTCAAAATCAGCTAAAATTGATTGATTAAACCAATTGATTTCTTCCTGATTTTGGATTTAACCGAACCGATCAATTTATTGGTAGTTCAAGCGGTTAACCCGAATCGCGGTTTGCTGGAAATTATTTAATACATGGTATTATTTATTTTCTGGTTAAACCGGATTGAAATTCAAAATTGAATTTTAACCTAAACCGAAGGCTGGTCTAAGTTTGATTTGGTTGGACCAAATAATTTAGAGCTGGTCTGGTTTAGTAAATAACCGATGGTTTTGATAGTTAATTTGGTCTTGGACCAGAATTAATAAACCGGATCGGTTATGTCAAATTATTGGGCCAATTGGAATTCTGTGGTCTCGGGCCAAGAATTGGGCCTATAATTTGTGACCCAACCCAAAATATTTATAAAATATTAAATTAGAAATTTCTAATTTTAGTAAGTTACTAAATTTAGAAAGTTTCTAAATTAAGAAAGTTTCCCAAAATAGTAATCTTCTATTTTTGGAAATAAAACTTGAAAATCCTCAAAACAATATCAAGCTTGGATGTCTTGCCCAATCTTGTCAGCTACTTAACGCTTACTTGATTACAGATATGGCTTACAGTGTGAGGTGTCTGTTTTCGCGTAAGTAAAGTAGTATATAGTCACTAATTTCAATGGGAGTCCCAGATTTTAGTGATTATTTGGCTGAAAGAGATTGGTTTCCTTGACTGGGCCATCGGGAGTCCCGGGCCTTGAGACATCTGGTGAATTTGGGCCTCGGGTCCAATTCACAACCGAGAGTTATTAGTTATAACTAGCTGTGTGTATGCTTACCAAGTAAAGCTAATTCTGGGTGACGGCCAGTGGCCAACTTTGGAATTAGCTGAACATGGGTCTCGGAATCATTGCATTCTTATGAGGTTAAACAAAGAAATTTTGAATGCAATGCGAGTTTTCTTATAAGTTATTAAGATTACTCTTTTATGAACTAAATAACTAAAACTCTATTTATCTCTAAATTTCAGCTATGACAAGCACAAACAAACAAAACACTTTCTCGATCCGGTATGTCCTTGAGATGGACAAACTGAACGGATCAAATTTCTTGACTTGGTCACGGAACCTGAGGCTAGTCCTCAGGCATGAGAGAAAGGACTATGTCCTTGAGAAAGCTCTCCCCGAGAGGATCGGATCCAAAGCCAGTCATGCAGTATATAATGCTTGGAATAAGCATTATAATGATGCGGTAGATGTGCGTGGTCTGATATTGGCTACCATGGAATCAGATTTGCGGAAGCAATATGAGAACATGGAGTCGCCAATAGAGATGATCTGCAGCCTGAAATTAAAATTTCAGGAGCAGGTAAGAGTGGAGAGATACCAGTTGGTTAAATCTCTCACTAGCTGCAAGCTACCAAATGATCATCCAGTAAGTCCTCATGTCAGTAAAATGATGGGTTACGTTGATAACCTGAGGAAACTGGATTATCCAGTTAGCCAAGAATTGGCAACTGATATCATTCTGCAGTCACTGCCGTCAAGCTATGATAAGTTCGTAAGGGACTATATCAAGAAAGGCTTAACGAAGACGTTGACTGAACTGCATGACATGCTCAAGACAGTTGAGCCAAACGTGAAGAGTACCCTGTACAATCTCATGAACGAGAAGGGTAGGTTTACTAAACCTAATGCTGACAAGGGTGAAGACAAAGTTGTCCAGATTTTGAATCATGGCAAGCGTGTGTCTTCTGAGCCCGAGTCAGATATCTCTTACGTTGGTAAGTGCTGCTACTGTAAAGAGACTGGGCATTGGAAGAGAGATTGCATTAAATTCATGGAAGATTATGAGGAGTTGAAGTCGATGTATGAGACTACTTCCTCAGGTATTCATGTTATTACTTCAAGTTATACCTTATAGGTATTGGATACTGGTTGTGGCACTGATATTTGTTATAATATGCAGAGCCTGAGCAACAGTAGAACGTTGAAGGAAGGGCAAGTGGAACTGCGTGTCTGGAAGGAGCTTGGGAAGCTGCCTCAGCCATAGGGTTTTCACTTGTAGATGCCTTTAAGGCTTGGTTTTATTAAGTAATTGCTACAATGTACCTGCTTTAAGCAGAGTTGTCTTTCATTTTCTTGTAAGAATTTGAATGTTTTTCATTTTGATAAAAGACTAGTTTTGTTCTTTTGATCTTAATGAAATATTAATTGTAGCACCCTATTCAAGGAATGGGTTTTATGTCTTAAACCAAAGAATGCCTAAATGTAACATGAATACCGAATTGGTTTAAATCTGATGAATTAAACCTGATTTTTCTTGGCATAAATGTTTTGGTCATATAGAGTAAGTCGGATTCAGAAACCCCATAGTTATGGACTTTTGGGCTCATTTGAATGGATATCTTATGAGACTTGAATTCTGCTTACTGGACCAAAAGACAAAGGGCCCATCTTAGCCGAGCTAGAGAAAGGCCCAAAGGCTTATTGGAGATTGAACATACTCATGTATGTGGTCCGATGAGCAGTAATGCCAGAGAAAATTTCCTGTACTTCATTGTCTCTACTGATTACTTCAGTGAGTGTGACTGTGTTCATTTGATGAGACACAAGTCGGAATTCTTTGACATGGTCGAAAGAGTTCCAAAATGAAGTATAGAATCTGAATGACAGAAGTATTAAGACTCTGGATTAAATCACGAGTGAGAATACTTAAGTCATTGATTGTGTGATCATCTGAATGAGTGTGAAATCGTTTCACAGCTCATTTCTCCTGAAAACCTAGAGGTGTTTCTGTGAGAAAGAATCAGATCTTATTAGAAATGATTAAAGATGAGTCACACGAATCTTCCATGATATTCTCTAAAATAGCGCTCAAGAAATATCTAAGTTTACGCTGAAATAGTTCCACCAATATCAGTTGAAAGACACCACGTAAATGTGGATTGGAATCGATCCAAATTTCGTCTTTACTGAGTATTTGTAGTTGTGCTACTTCGCTGGTTGTCCTAGGGAAACCAAGGCTTGTTACTTTTACGTCCATTCTGTTTTCTAAGAAGGGAAGGTAACTTTCCAAGAAGAACAGTGGGAGTGAAAGTATAACTCGAAGAAATTCGAGAAATACAGGAGGCTGCTCAACCTGTTGAGGGAGAGCAACGGATGGATTTACAGATTTCTGTAGAATCTGCACCTGTAAAGCCTGAAGTTCGCAGATCTGAATGAATCAGTTACTAATCCGAGAGTGATTTCTCATCATTAGTTGAATCTGATTATCATTGAAAGTTCGCATGATCTGATGATCATTGAAAGCGACGAATCTGCGAAATTCAAAGAAGCGAAAGTGAGCCCGGACTCCGAAAATTACACTATGTGTAAGTTAGCTTCATTGATCCATTCATGGATGGAAGCAAACATATCGGAGTTGGAATCTTCGTTCTGTTGAAGTAGTCAAGGTTTTGACTTGAACAAGAACGAAGAGGAACTGTGCGTTTACTAAAAGATAAGTGGGAGCAATATTGCATTTCTCATAGTGTATGTCGATGACATACTGATTCTCGAATATAACGTCCCAATGCTGCAGTCGGTAAAGGACTGGTTTGGGAGTTGGTTTTATGAATGACATGGGTAAAGCCACGTAGTTCTTGGATTTTGGATCTAAAGATAGAGATCCAAAAGAGCTGGTAGGACAAAAGTCAGAATTCTTAAATTGACAAAGTCCTACACGTAATCAGCAATCCAAGAAGGGCTTTATGCCAATGTCACATGGCAATTCATTAAGCAGATACAGTGTCCTGCGATATCTGCTGAGCTTGAATGCATGGATAGGATTCCATATGCGACGGCAATTGGATCTATCATGTATGCCATGATACATACTTGTTTTGATGTTGCTTTAATGCTAAGCAAGACAAGTAAAGACCAGTCAAATCCAGCAAAGAATCACTGGATTGCCGTAAAGAATATTCTGAAGTATTTGAGGAATACTTAGGATAAGTTCTTGATTTACGGAGAAAGTGAGGTGCTACAAGTCGATAGAGTCTGAAAGGCAAGTTTCCAATAGACAAAGATACTTCCTGGTCACAGTCCGGCTATATCTTGTGTCTATATGGTGGTGCAAGGCACTGTAGCTGACTCCATGACTTAAGCTGAACATTTCGCAGCTTGAGAAGCGGCGAAAGAGGTTGTTTGGAAAGTAGAGTTCATCACTGAACTAGATTTGATTCCCAGCGTAGTTAAGACTAGCTGCACATCAAAGGTCCAAACACCTTGAGGATAGGTATAACCTATTCCGCGAGATAAATGACAGAGGTGTTAAGTAGATAAGCAAGTTTCATCGAATGAGAATGTTGCTAATCTATTAACAAAGCCACTCCTTATGCCTAAGCACGAGTCGCGGACTGTAGCTGTAGGATGAGTGAGATTAAGATGTAGTCTTAATTTCAGTGGGAGTTTGTAAAGGGCTTTACTTAGTTATTTTGAATGGTTCATGAAAACATAGCATTTTATGTTTGTGAAATCTAATGATTTCTGGATTATTTTAACTGTGATATAAATAATCGTTCCAAAATGATTCATGTCATTATATATGGGCCATCGAAGTACATGAGTAGACTTGATCCTGAAACCCCATATTTAACAAAGTGACATAAATCATAGTGTCCATAGTCGAAGGTTGTTGAAATTGGAACACCAACAACCTGTTGAGACTAGATTGTGTTGAGACTTATGACCAAGTTTCGAGGGGTCATAGATGCGCGGCATCAAAGTCGACACATAGGTATATGTAGGGGAGCATATGACCGGACATGGCCCGCTAATGAGAACTCTGCAAGATATTAATATCTGTGTCATAAGAAGTTCTCATATACGACTATAGAGTATAGTCCTTAGACCTGAGTTCGCATGCATGTGGCTGCACATGGAGTAATGCGCTTTGATCATTGTCTAACGCTGTTTCGTAACTGGGAGCTATACGGACCTTGGTTGGGTGTATTATGAATTGTGTAGTTCATAGTGATGGAACAAGACGGGATTTGTCCCTGCCGTTTAACGGAGGTAATATCTCTAGGCCAATCGGAGATTTGATAGCTGGTAAGAGAATGGCCATTCCCAAACGGACTTGCCCAAGTCGTTTGCATTGTCAGTATCAAATCTGGTCCGATAAACATGGTCTGGCTATATAAGGATGACACGCATCTTGCCTTATGCCAGATCGAGATATTGAGACAAAAGGATTAGGGAATGTAGGATTCCAATACAATCGGAAGATTGTTGGGAATGTCCTTTGTAGAATTCCAGTACAAGTGGGAGATTGTTGGGAATGTCCTGAAATCTACCGTATTATCTCTAGAAAGTATGATAAGTGTCGAGATCAGACATAAGTCATAAGTACTGGGTGATCATGATGGCTTGCTAGAGTCCGCTCTTGATCTATAAGTTTAAGACTTATTACCAGTATTGTATGATCCCTAAGGGTCACACACCATAGCTAACGGGAAAGTTAAAATGGAATTAATGCGGTAAAATGCAAGGCATTTACTGTATTTGTACAGAGAGACTTGGGCCATTAGTTAATTACTTGGGCCCATATCGAGATACAGGACTTGTGTCGATCGACATAGGTATATGTGTCGGTCGACACAACAGCGAAACCGAAACATCAGTTTAGGTTTAAGACGAGTCGAGATAAATAAGTCTTAGGTCTTATTATTTCGATTGTAGGTCTGCGAATCTGAAAAGAGCCGTCCTGTTTTCTCTCTGTTTCCTTCAACTTTGGTCTAGCAACCATCCCGAGCTTGTAAGAGTGTGGATACTCTAGGAGGAATAGGTGGTTCATCAGTTCGTTGATCTCGACATTACAATCATTCCGCTGCAAAAGGTAATGTCCAGGTTTGTGTTTTATGATTCGTTTTGCAAGAACCTATATCTGTTTAAGGATTTGTGTTAGGTTGTAATTGAGAATTGAACCTTGAAGAACACCCATAATCCTTCAGTCTTTGCTACTGATTTTGATGGCACTCTGTTCAGTGTGAACGTTGCGGTCAGCAAAGCATATCCCCAAAGGGATATAGGAAGGTCTGTGTGACTCATCATGGATCGGACCATATCTAACAATGTCCGATTCCTTCTCTCAGACACACCATTCCACTGAGGTGTTCCAGGAGGTGTGAGTTGGGAGATGATCCCACACTCACTCAGATGATCACGGAATTCCTGGCTCAAGTATTCTCCTCCTCGGTCCGACCGAAGAGCCTTAATACTTTTACCAGGCTGGTTCTGTACTTCATTCTGGAATTCTTTGAACTTCTCAAAGGTTTCCGACTTATGTTTCATCAAGTAGACATATCCATATCTACTGAAATCATCAGTGAATGTAATGAAGTACTGATAGTTTCCTCTAGCATTTGTGGACATTGGGCCACACACGTCAGTATGTATCAGGCCCAATAGTTCACTGGCCCTTTCTGTGGGTTTATTAAAAGGGGCCCGTGTCATTTTGCCCATTAGGCAAGATTCGCATTGCTCACAAGACTCAAAGTCAAATGAGCCCAAGAGTCCATTTGAATGGAGCCTCTTGACGCGTTTCTCACTAATGTGCCCCAAACGACAATGCCAGAGAAACGTTTCATTTTCTTCGTTAGATTTGAACCGTTTTGTATTAATGTTATATACTGGAGCAGATTGATCCAGCATGTACAGCCCATTAATAAGAGGGGCACAGCCATAGAACATATTATTGAGATTAAAGGAACACAATTTATTCTTAATAGAAAAATCAAATCCTTGCAAATCCAATAATGAAACTGAAATGATATTTCTGCTTATAGCAGGTACAAAATAACAATTCTCAAGTTCTAAAATCAATCCAGAAGGTAAAGACAACAAGTAAGTGCCAACGACCAGTGCTGGAACCTTCGCTCCATTGCCAACTCGTAACTCTACTTGCCCTTGCTTCAACCTTCTACTGTTGCTGAGCGCCTGCATATTAGTACAAATATGAGCCCCACATCCAGTATCTAATACCCAAGTGGTATTATCAGAAGTAGTAGTATTTACTTCAATAAAAAAAATACCTGAAGCAGTAGTCTCCAAGGACTTCTTCTTCTTCTTCAGACTTTCCTGGTATTTCTTACAGTCCCTGCGATAATGCCCTGCCTCTTTGCAAAAGTGGCAGATATCAGAAGGCCCAACTTTAGACACGGGCTTGGGCTTGGCCTTTTCATTGTTGACTGCCTTGCCCTTTCCCTTGTCTGCAGCGGATTTCTTGAAACCCTTGCCCTTCTGCACCATGAGTACAGACGGCTCCTTGGCCTTCTTCAGATTAGGTTCTGCAGTCTTGAGCATACCATGTAGCTCAGGCAAAGTCTTTATCAACCCATGCATATTATAGTTCAAGATGAACTGGTCATATGCAGGAGTAAGAGACTGCAGAACGATATCACAAGCAAGCTCTTGGCTTATAGGACAGTCGAGTCTAGTCAAATGATCGAGATAACCCATCATTTTCAGAACATGTGGACTCACTGCTGCATCCTTAGCCATTTTACAGTCCAAGAGATTCTTTACAGTTTGGAATCTCTCTGTACGAGCCTGCTCCTGAAACAACGCTTTCAGGTTTGCCATCAGTTCCATGGGACAAGTCAGGCCTTCCCACTGCATCTGCAGTTCGGGAGCAATTGTCGCCAACATTAGGCAAACCACGTCATTAGCATCTGAAGAATGCGTATCCCAAGCATTCTTTACAGCTTGTGCGGCATTATTCGCAGGTCTAGGGGAGAGAACTCTTTCAAGGACATAAGCCTTCTTCTCCTGCCTGAGCACAAGTCTCAGGTTCCTGGACCAGTTCAGGAAGTTTGATCCGTTCAGTTTGTCCTTCTCAAGGGCAGACCGGATCGAGAAAGTGTTTTGTGTTGTTGTGCTTGACATAGCTGAAATTATGAGACAATAGAGTATTTTAGTAATTTAGTTCATAAAAGAGTAATCTTGATAATTTATAAGAAAACTCGCATTGCATTCAAAATTTCTTTGTTTAATCTCATAAGAATGCAATGATTCCGAGACCCATGTTCAACCAAAACCAAAGTGGGCCACTGGCCGTCACCCGGAATTAGCTTTACTTGGTAAGCATACACACAGCTAGTTATATCTATATAACTCTCGGTTGTGGATTGGGCCCAAGGCCCAATTCACCAGATGTCTCAAGGCCCGGGACTCCCGATGGCCCAGTCAAGGAAACCAATCTCTTACAGCCAAATAATCACTAAAGTCTGGGACTCCCAATGAAATTAGTGACTATATACTACTTTACTTACGCAAAAACAGACACCTCACACTGTAAGCCATATCTGTAATTGAATAAGCGTTAAGTAGCTGACAAGATTGGGCAAGACATCCAAGCTTGATATTGGTTTTGAGGATTTTAGGTTTTCTTTCCAAAAATAGAAGATTACTATTTTGGGAAACTTACTTATTTTAGAAACTTTCTAAATTTAGAAATATGCTAAAAATAGAAATTTCTAATTTAATATTTTATTAAAGTTTTCGGTTGGGTCACAAATTATAGGCCCAATTCTTGGCCCAAGACCACATAATTCCAATTGGCCCAATAATTTGACATAACCAAGTCGGTTCATTAATTCTGGTCCAAGACCAAATTAACTACTAAATCCAACTGGTTATTTACTAAACCAGACCAGCTCTAAATTATTTGGTCCAACCAAATCAAACTTAGACCAGCCTTTGGTTTAGGTTAAAATTCAATTTTGAATTTAAATCCGGTTTAACCAGAAATTAAATAATACCAATTGTATTAAATAATTTCCAGCAAACCGCGATTTGGGTTAACCGCTTGAACCATACATTAATTAAATAATTAATCGATTCATACATTAAAAACAAAAACGATCATGTCATTCACTACAAGACAAAACCGATTCTTAAACATTAACAATCAACAATCCAATTTCAAATCGTATGATAATTAAACAATCACTTTATTTACGATCATGACATGACTTTTTCTAAACATTAACAATTAAACAAATCGTTTCTTATGATTGCAGCAAAGTCAACATTACAATTTTGTCTTTAGCTTAAAGACAAAGAGACATGATCGATCGCTTATGATTGATTATAAAGCAAAGTCAAAAACAAAGTTAATGATTCTCAATTCAACAATCGACTTTGACTTTTCCAATTCGTTTCATGCCATTCACTTATGATAAAACGATTTTGACCATTACCAAACCTAACAAATCGTTTTAATTATGAAACAAAGACAACAAGCGATTTCTTATGATTGTACAACAAGATCAACATGCGATTGTTATTCAAACGATTTGACAATTCTAGGTTTTCAAAGTTTCAATCAATTTTACTCATTAAAATCGATTCATCAAACTAATAAACAACCTAGTATGATCCAAAAAGCAAAAACCTAACAACCTGGCTCTGATACCACTTAAGGATTATGTGTGTTCTTTGGTGTAATTGTCAGATTACAACCTAACATAATCAACTAGGATCTAGGTGATTTGCAGTTGAATCATAAACAGATCAGGATCATTACCTTGTGATTGCAGCGGATTGATCAAAGGAATATCGAGATCTGCAAGAGCTGATGATTACCGGCTCCCCCTAGGTATCCACACGCTTACAAGCTACTGGATCAGGCTGCTAGACCAAAGCTGGAACAACAGAGAGAGAGAGGACGGCCAGACCTAATAAAATCGCAGACTACTGGTCTTACTGGCGCCTGTGCTCTTCCTTATATGGGCCCAAGTGATTAAACTAATGGCCTATTAGGCTTTTGGGCCCAAGACCCAAATCAGACAAAATAACTGTATTTTGTCTGGCCCAATTCTCTGTACAAATACAGTAAATGTCTTGCATCTTACTGTATTAATTCCTTGTTAACTTTCCCGTTAGCTATGGTGTGTGACCCTTAGGGATCATACAATACTGGTAATAAGTCCTAAACTTATAGATCATGAGCGGGCTCTAGCAAGTCATCATGATCACCCAGTATTTATGACTTATGTCTGATCTCGACACTTATCATACTTTCTAGAGATAGTACAGTAGATTTCAGGACATTCCCAACAGACCTCACATACTTGAAACCTTCGGGATTTAATCCGGGACTCGTAGTAGCGAGCTGTGGCCTGTTGGTAATTATGGCTTCGGGCTAATGCGAGGTTCCTTCGTTCGTCGATGAGATCGAGCTCGTCAATTATCTTTTGGTTATTCAGTTCCTCATTTTGTGGGCATTCTGTTTGGCGAATGCTCGAAACGAGGATTTCTGCTGGAACTACGACTTCAATGCCATATGCCAAGGAGAAGGGCGTTTCGCCCGTAGATTTTCTAGGCGTGGTCGTGTAGGCCCAGAGTAGAACTCGGAGTTCGTTTCTCCAGCTGGTTTTACATTTGTCAATCCTTTTCTTCAGGTTGTTCATGATCGATTTATTGGCTGCCTCGGCCACTCCGTTCCTTTGGGGGTAACGAGGCATCGAGTATGTTAGATTTATGTTCCAAGTCTTTCAAAACGTTTGGAATGTGTTCGATATGAACTGAGATCCGTTATCAGTGACAATCTCATGGGGAAGTCCGTGAAGACATATTATGTTTCGCCATACAAATTCCTTTACAAGGTCATCTTTGATTTTTTTGGTAGGACTCAGCTTCGATCCACTTGCTGAAGTAGTCAATAATGACCAGAAAGTGCATGGCTTTTTTCTTTCCTTATGCAACCAAGGGTCATCCCCGACCGTATAAAAGGATACGGCGAGGAGATCGAAGAGAGTTTCTCCGATGGCTGATAAATTATCTGGGCATGCCTTTGGCATTTATCCCACACCACCGAGAATTTTTCGCACTCGACAGACATAGTTGGCCAGAAGAAACATTGGCGCTTAATCCATATGGCTAAGGCTCGGCCTCCGGAATGACTTGTGCAAGACCCTTAGCTTGACTCATTACTATCTGGGTTTCTTTTCTGCCGAGGCATTTGAGGTACGGTCCAGAAAGACTTTGTTTAAAGAGATTTCCTTCTGTTAAACAATACCTTACGCTCTGCGCTTTAAGCTTTTTAGCAGCCCACCTGCCAGTAAGGGTAGTACCGTTGACAATGTACTGGATAATAGGATCTCTCCAATCACTTTCGGTATCAAACTGCGAGGTCTGGTCCACGGGAGTCATTTTTATGGGACCTCCCGGGACGTTAGCTACGCAGATAGCCTTCCTAGGGTCGATGTCATCGTCAACATCGATGTGTCGAGTTTGGTTTCCCTTTCGGGTGTCGGTTCGACATCGATTGGTTGTTTTGAGCCTTTCTCTTTGATAGATAGAGCTTTTAGCGTGACATCTATGTTGGGTTTTTCAATCCATTCGACTGGTACGATCCTTTTTAAGTTATCCTCGAGGGATCCAAGTTAGATCGAAGATATCGATTTGATCAGTGAGACCGTGAATGACGCGAAGGTAGGCCTCCATTCGTTCATATTTGGCTTCGTAGTCGCCGTGAAATTGGCGAGTAACCAGTTGGGAGTCGCAAAAGGCATCTACTTCGCGTGCACCAATTGCTATCGCCAATCTGAGTCCGGCTATCAATGCTTCCTACTCAGCTTTGTTATTTAACACAGCGAAGTCGAGTCTAAAGGACTGCTCCAATACTGCTCCCGTGGGAGAGACTAGTTTGACTCCTACCCCAGATCCTTGTTTCGAGGATGCACCGTCGTCATGGAGGGTCCAGTTTTTGGAAGATGACGGCTCGAGTTCGACGGTTGGAGGGGAGTTCGATTATGAAGTCAGCGACTACTTGTGATTTTAAGCAAGTTTGAGTTCTGAAATCTATTTCACACTCGCTTAGTTCGATAGCCCACTTAACCAATCGACCCGATTTGCTGGGGCCGTGCAGGATTTTCCTCAACGGTTGTGAGGTCATTACTATGATTGAATGAGACTGGAAATATGCCGCAGATTTCGAGCTGAGGTTACCAGTGCCAATTCGAGTTTTTCCATTGCGGGATATCTCGTCTCTACGTCGATCAAGGTTTTGCTAAAATAGTAGACTGATTTTTGCTCATTCTAATCTTCACGAACTAGAACTCCGCTTACCGCCACCAAAGAAACAACTAAGTAAGTAGGGGTTCTCCTTCCACTGGCTTCGCCAGTATCGGGGGCTCGTTAGATAGGTTTAAAGCTGGGTGAAAGCTTCTTCGCATTTCTCATCCCAAACAATTTTTTTTATTTGCTTTGAGTTGTTGGTAGAAAGGAAGACACTTGTCAGTCGACCTTGATATAAAGCGATTCAGCACTGCAATTTTTCCGGTCACTCTTTGTACTTCCCGTGTTGTATTCGGGGATGAAATCTCCAAATACGTGGCAATCTGCATGGGATTTGCTTCGATTCCCCTTTCGGTTACTAAGTAACCCAATAATTCTCCTGATGGAACACCAAAGGTACACTTCGCGTGATGAGCTTCATCCCACACTGATTGAGAATGAGGAAGCATTCTTTTAGCTGAGCTATATGATCCTCACACTTTTAGGACTTAACCAACATATCGTCGATGTAAACTTCCATGGTTTTACCCAGTAGTCCGGCGAACATTTTGTTGATGAGGTGTTGGTAAGTAGCTCCTGCATTCTTGAGGCCAAAAGGCATCACTTTGTAGCAGTAGGTGTCTCGATCTGTTATGAACGAGGTCTTTTCTTGGTCCTTGGATTCATCAATATTTGATTGTATCCAGAAAAGGCGTCCATGAAGGACAAAAGCTGATGTCCGGCTGTAGCTTCTACCAATCGGTCGATGTGCGGGAGTGGGAAGTTGTCTTTGGGACATGTTTTGTTGAGGTACGTGAAATCTACACAAACTCTCCACTTCCCGTTCTTTTTCTTTACTACGACTGGATTGGCGAGCCAGTTGGGGTCTTTTACTTCCCTGATCGATCCTATTTTGAGTAACCAATCGACTTAGTCGTTAACAGCTTGAGCACGCTCGGGGCCAACCTTGCGACATTTATTTCTGACTGGTTTATAGGTCGGGTCGACATTTAACTCATGGCTCGTCACGTCGATATCGATTCCTTTCATGTCAGATGAGGATCATGCGAACGTTTCTACGTTCTGCTTGAGGAATGATACCAGTTCGTCTCTTATAGAGTTCGGGAGGTCAGCTCCAAGGCCGACAAATTTTCAAGATGGGCGTCGTCTACGCAAACTTGCGTTAAGAGGTCTTTTGGGAGATATTTTAGTTCGTATTTCGGCAATCTCCTCCTGTTTCTGTAATTGCTATGCGGGGGATATTTCAATCTGTTTCACACATTGACGGTACGTCGAAGGTACACCTTTCATGTTGTAAATCCAAGGCCAACCTAAGATCACGTTGTACGGGGCTTGACGATCTACAACGACGAACTCCGTCATTCTTCGGACCCCACCAGCAATGACTGGTGTAAAGACAGAGACTAGAGAGTATGCCGTTTCTCCGGCGAACCCTACTAGCGGTGTTCGACCCTCGACTATCTCAGAATTGTCGAATTCCATCTTTTTGAATGCATCATAAAATAGGACATCGACAGAACTTCCTGTATCGATCATTATCCTAGAGAGTTCGACATCCCCAGCGACTAAGCATACAAATAAAGCCTTGTAATGCGGTTTATCGAGTTCAAGTGTCTCACTTTCGCGAAATAGGATCTCATGATCAAGGCCTTGTAAGGATTTTTTTTCTCGTATATCGGTTTCGACTCTTCTTTGAGGAGATTTGATCGAGTTAACCGAGTCGCGACACAGTTTGGAACCTCCGAATATGAAGTCGATTTGTTTTGGGGGTATAGACCGTACACCCCCCCCCCCCCCCCGCAACAACGAGGAAAATCGACGCTAGAGATGAGGGTTTTCCTCGGAGCAGGAGGTGGCGTATGAACCGATCCTTCTGGGACTCCGCATAGGCTTAGTTCACCGAGAATTACCCCTACTCTTTTTTGGGAACCCCAAGGTGTAGCATCAGTAGTTCCCTCCTCTTTGGATTGTTCTCTTTTATTTTGAGATGGTTTTTTGGAACTCGACCCTTTGGTCGATTTGGCTTCCTTATTTTCGGGAGAATCTACCTCCTCGACTTCGGATTCCAGAGCTTGCTCGCACTCTCACTTCTTTGCTTTGAGTTTAGGTCAAGTGTAACACTCGTCTGTCGAATAACCTCTTTTCTTATATGTTCACAATACTTGTATTTGTCATACTCAAACTTGCGTGAGCCCTTTGGGATTTCAACCGCATTCACGGTTCCGGATTTACAGGAATCTTTTTTACCATTCGTGTTCTGCGATCTCGATTGGTTTTTCTCTTTCCGATGCTTTCCTTGAGGGTCATAGTTTCTTCTTTGAGGTGAGAGAAGGCCGAAGCGCGATGTCGAGCATCGTCAAGAGTTAAAGGTTCGTGGACCATTATTTCTTTGCGCAACTCGGTTGAATACCACAGTCCACATCTCAGTGCCTTTATGGACACTTGGTCATTTGGAATTGATTTCCTTGAATCGATCGATATACGAACGAAGTGACTCATCAGGTCGTTGAGATACGCCGAACAGGGCTGTGTCAGTAGTTTGGACTTCGATATAAATGGTGTACTGCTTGAGGAAAGCCGTCATGAACTGAGTGAAGTTGTCGATAGACTTTTCTTCTAGTCCGGAAAACCATTCTAAGGCTGGGCCCGATAAATTTTTGGCGAAGAGCCTGCAGAAACCATGATCTCTTTCCTTGTCGGTCAGATATACTCTAGACATCGCTAGTCTAAACGCTCTTATATGAGCCTTAGGGTCTGACTTTCCTGAGTATTCTGGGATTCTAGTTTTCTAAATTTCCGGCAACCTTGCGAAGGAAATTCGATCGGTAAATGGCGTTTGGCGCGTTTCTTCGATTACTCGATCGATGTCGGGTGCTGCGCTGGTTGCCATGTGAACCCGCGAACTCAGACTCATGAACTGAGCATTAGCTTGTTCAAAATATTGTCTAAGCATGCCGTATTTGTCTGTTGCTAATGGAGAAAACTGTATATGCGGTTGGAATGCCGATTGATACCCTAGGTGTATCTGATCGTTCAGGCCATCAGCCGTTGTTGATCTGGGCAATTCAGTTCGAGGTAATGGGAATGGAATCGAGTTTGGCTCGACAGGAGGCCTCGAGCTTGAGGCAAAGTAAACCGCCAAGCCACCTGGGCCTGTTCTCACCATTTGGTGGTAGAGGTGGCGGACCAGGGGGTCTCCGTTCCATAGATCCCATCAAGTCTGCAGTTAGCAAAATTGAACTGAAAGGGATAGCGGCCACTGTCAAATTCATTGTGGGAGAGAACCCATTATTCGACGTCCCAATGGCATATCTAGATATTTCTGGTGGTGATGCGACCTGAGAAAAATCCAAGCGTGTTCGTGGTGGAGGACTCAAAGGAGGCCTCCGTTCGCCTAAGGGTCGATCCCGGTAGTTTAGATTGGCGAGTTCCTCGAGATAAGCGTTTACGCGTCGCTCTTGCTCAGCGAGCTGAGTAGCCAAAGTGCGACAGGCGATCTCTTAAGTCTGGACGTTAGCCTCGTTACGTCATGTTGGGTTCACTAGAACGTTGAGCATCAAACGGATTTCAGACAAGTCATCTGGGGTTTGCCTCGCGGCATTGGAGGTCCGAGGCGAACCGGATCGCTGAGTTCCAGATCTGCTCCCAGATAACGGAGCGTTATCGGATCTGGTCTAGACCCATTTCCTGGTTTGGTCGTTGACCCTTAACGAAGTGTTTGTCGGGATCAGACTCATCGTCGTCGCTTGGACGACAGATCCGGTTGGAGCTGACGTCGCGGGATTTAGGACCGGGTCCGTCCCTACGCTTTGAGTCTGACACATGGTACTATTCACTCCGGTAGGGTTCTGTGGAAAGACGCCGATCACCTGCTCGCGATCGACCGGAGGAGGAATGACCTTAGCTTTGGGCGGAGTAGGATTCATCTCAATCTATCTAATCTTGTATCCGATTCTTGTGGCAGAAAGATTTATGGTTGTCCCCACAGACGGCGCCAAATGTGAGTTCAGAGATTTCACACCAAGGATTTATATTAAAATGTGGTTTTGGGACTTTAGGAAATGATATATAGATTTTTTGTGAATCAAGGATGTTGTAAAAGATTGAATGCTGAGATAGAATTTATACAAAGAATAGATCGTAAGTATACAAATGAGATCGAACAATTTTGGTCGAAGAGTTTTTAGCTGTAAGGTTGGGATTATGTTTCATGTGTCCTTTGAATGACTTCTTCTCTCCTTATATCCTCGATCTCTCTTCGTCCGTTGTGGTCTTCTCGTTCGCATTATCCTCAACGTTTCTAGATACTTGGAGATTGTTGCAACGGTTGAAGGTTCCTTGTCGAACTCGAACTCTGGTGGCCACGAATGCCAGATTGTGTCCCTTTGTGTTTAGACTTCGTTACTTCGTTACGCTGGCTGGGCCTGGTCGAGTCCGTCTATCTTTTGGGCTTCTTCTTCTGGTGGACTTCGTATTTTGTAAATGGGCCAGATTTATGGTGCAAAATCCAGCACCAACAAGTATTACAGAGCCAAATTCTCATACATAAGATATAATTTAGCCAATTGGGAAGACTAAAAAATGAATAGCAAGTACCAATGTCCAATCTTAATTCATTGTGTTTCAAACCGTTTGTTACAATATTACTATGTACAAATAAATATGTAGATCAAGGTTGAAACTTTTTTATTATATCATATAGTCTCATTTGGCAGATATACACATTGAGTTCTTTCATTTGGAACTGAATCAGATTTAATGTCTCCCATACTACTTTTCTAATGTTGGACTTATAGAAAGTATAATTTGCATTATAAGAGATCAAGCTTTATCCGTCCAGAGTTCGAGTTTGACTGAGAACAATTCATGGGTCGTTGTAACGATATCCGAGAATAACGGGGCATCGAGGATAATGTGAGCGAGAAGATCATAACAAAGAAAGAGAAGTCGAAGATTTAAAAACAGAGGAAGTCATCCGACAGAGAGATTCTAAAAAACTATTCAACAATCACTTCGATTAAAATAGTTCGATATTATTTTTATATATTCGACATGTCCTATGTATAAATTCCATTTCGACATTCAATCCTTAACAAGATCTTTGATTTATAGAAAATCTATACTCATTTTTCCTAAAGTCCCAAATCCACATTCCTTATAAATTTCGGTGTGAATCGGATACAAGGTTCAAAAGATCAAATGAATCCAACTCCGCAAAACCACCTTCACTCCTCCACCTCTATTCGACCAAGGATAAGTGATCGATGTTGCTTCGTAGAACACCACCGGAATGAACAGTACCACAGGTCAAACTGACAACGTAAGGACGAACCCAGTTTCAATCCTTTGGACGTCAGCCCCAACCGGCTCCATCGCTCAACTGACGACGACGAATCCAATCCCGACGAATACTTCGTCAGTGATCAACGATCAAACCAGGAACTGAGTCTGAACCAGGTCTGATAATGCTCCAACATATGGAAGCGGATCTGGAACAATGTGACCCAGTTCACCTAAGAATCCTAATGTGTTGAGGCAAAGTCCGGACGATCTCGCCGAGATATATTTGATGCTCAAATATCTAGTAAGCCGAACGCCTAACAACGGGGCTAACGCTCGGACCCAAGAGGTCGCTAGTTGCACATTGGCTTCACAACTCGATGAACGGGAACGACACGTTAACGCTCGTTTCTAGGAGCTTGCCAACCTAAACCCTCGGGATTGATCCATAGGCGACCAGAGGCCTCCTTTGTGTCCTACACCTAGAACTCGCCTATATTTCTCCCAGGTTGCGTCACCACCAAGGATCTCAGGATATGTCGCTGGAACATCAAACAAAGGGTTTTCTCCCACTTTGAGTTTGAAGGCGACCCAGTCCCTTTAAGTTCGAGTTCACTAACTGCGGATTTGACATTATTTATGGAACCAACACCTGGTCCACAAACTCTATGATCAAAATGATCAGATACACCTCAGGCATCAGTCATCGGTTCAACTGCGCACACAGTTCCCTCCACTCGCAAAAGACGAACACGGTACTCAAGAAATACACTGAACAGGCTAACGCCCAATTCATGAGTTTGAGTTCGCGAGTTCATATGGTAACCGGCGCAACACCCGACATCGATCGAGTGATCGAAGAAACACGTTAAACACCATTTACGGATCGAATTGCTTTTGCTAGGTTGCGCGAAACGGGAAAAACAAAATTCCCAGATTTTTTAGGGAAGTCGGACCTGAAGGCTCACATAAGAGCATTTAGACTAGCGATGTCTGGCGTCTATCTAACCGACGAAGAAAGAGATCATGCCTTCTGCAGACTCTTCGAAGAAAATCTATCAGGGCCAACTTAAGAATGGTTTTCTGGACTGGAAGAAAAGTGTATTGACAACTTCAACAAGTTCATGACAGACTTCTTAAAATAGTACTCTATTTTTATCGAAGTCAAAACCACCGAGGCAGCCCTGTTTAACGTATCTCAGCGACCTGATGAGTCACTTCTATCGTATATTGACCGCTTCAAGGAGGTTAAATCCAAAGTCGCGAACTCAAATGATGAAGTCACCTTACATGCATTTCGATGCGGCCATGGCGGCAGTAAGTGGGGTTTTAGGTCGTGAAGATCAAAACGAGCAAAAACACTCTACTACGTCAGCAAAACCTTGATCGATGCCAAAACCAGATTTCCTGCAATGGAAAACTCGCATTAGCGCTAGTAACGTCGGCTCGAAAGCTACGACCATACTTCAGTCTCATTCAGTCGTGGTAATGACTTTGCAAACCTGGAGGACAATCTTGCATAGCCCTAGTCAATATGGTCGACTAGTGAAGTGGGCCATCAAACTGAGCAAATACGACATAAAGTTCAGAAATTGATCGTGCTGAAAACCTCAAGTGTTGGCTGACTTCATAATCAAAACAAGGATCTGGGGTTGGAGTCAAACTAGTTTCTCCAACAGGGGAAGTACTAGAGCAGTCCTTTGGGCTCGGCTTCGCTGCATCAAATATCGAAGCCGGACTCATGGACTCCCAACTAGTCACAAGCCAGTTCCATGGCGACTACAAATCCAAAGACATACGAATGGAGGCGTACCTTTGCGTTGTTCATGGCCTTCCTGACCAGATAGATTTCTTCGACCTAACCCAGATTCCTCGAGGAGAGAATACGACGACCGATGACTTCGCGGTATTAGCCTCGGCCTCCGACCCTAACTTAAATAGGATCATACCGGTTGAAGGGATCGAAAAACCTAGCATAGATGTCGCGCTGAAAGCTCTATCTCTCGAAGAAAAAAGCTTTAGTGGTTGTACCAAAATCCGCACATGGATTTGGGTCGATAAGACCCAATGGCTTTATCTCATAAACAAGTCGATGTTAGAGACATTACTCCGGCCCAAACCAAAGCCCATCACATCTCTGCTTTATCAACTGGATAATGACTGCGTATCAAGGAAGGATGTGTTGGAAAGTTTAGACTCTTGGTTCAATTCTCAGATTAGTTGAACCTACTAAACATGCATTAGATCTAGGTGTTCTTATTTAGAAACATATGATCTCACCTTTTACCTGTTTGTTTGCAGCGGAATTAATGAACAGGTCAATGATCAGGGAGATACACCGAGAGATGGATCCTCCAAAGGCTCACACACGCAATCACCGGAAATTGGCTGCTAGACCACAAGGAAGAGAGGCGCAGAGAGAGGAGAGAAATCGCGGCTAGGGTTGGGTTCTAGGAGAAGAGAATTGGCTTTTAGTCATTTAAAAGCCTTCTCTTTCCCTTTTGGGCTTTTGGGCCCAATCTGATTAAATTCCATTTAATCAGACCCATTAGTCTTTCTCTCTTAGTACGACAAATGCCTAGCACTTTTGTCGTACTTCTGCTAAGCCGTTCCAACATTATTTCCAGCTAGCTTAAGCGTGTGACCCATATGGGATCATACAATAAAGGCAATAAGTCCAAGACTTATAGATCATGAGCGGACTCTAGCAAGCCATCATGACCCCCAGCATTGTATGACTTATGTCTGATCACTGACATACTCTTACGTTATAGAGACAGTACAGAGATTGCTGGACACAATTCCAACAATCTCCCACTTGAACTGGAATCTCTGTATTCATAATCCCTTTCGTCTCAATATCTCGATTAGTCATAAGGCAAGATTAGTGTCATCCTTATAAAGCCTAATCTTGTTCATCGGACTCTGATTTGATACTGACAATACAAACGACTCGGGAAAGTCCGTTTGAGCATGGCCATGCGTTTTCCAGTATTCAAATCTCCGATTGGCCTAGAGATATTCACTCCATTTATATTGGAGGGACAAATCCCATCTTGTTCCATCACTGTAAACTACTCATTTCATGATGTACCCAAACAAGGTCCTTATAGCTATCGCAGAACGATAGCGTTAGACAATGATCAAAGTGCATCAGTCCATATGCAGTCACATGCATGCGAACTCAGGTCTAAGGACTATACTCTATAGTCGTAGTAAGAATCTCTTATGACACAGATATAAATATCCTGAAGAGTTCTTATTAGCGGGTCTTGTCCGGTCGTATGTTCCCAACATACACCTATGTACTGACTTTGATGCCGAGCATCTATGACACACTGAGACTTTGTCATAAGTCACGTACCAATCCAATCTTGCACGGTTGTTGGTGTTCCAATTTCAACAACCTTCGACTGGGGACAGGATGATATAAAACATTTATCAAATATAGGATCTCATGATCAAGCTAAATGACTTCGATGACTCAAGATCAAATCATTTACTTCGATGACCTATAAAATGGTTCATATCATTTTGGAACGATTATTTCATCACAGTTAAAATAATCTTGAAATAATAATTTCATTAAAACATAAATAATAATGTTTTACAAGAACATATCAAATAACTAAAATAAAGCTCACAAAACTCCCACTCAAATTTAGATTACATTTCAATGTTTCTAATGCCTACAGCTTCAGTCAGGAACTCGAGCTTAGGCCTTGGGAGTGGCTTTGTCAACGGATCAGCGACATTATCATCTGTCGGAACTCGGCTGATCTTGACTTCCTTTCTATTAATGATGTCACGTATCAAGTGATATCTTCTTTGAACATGCTTGGATTTCTGGTGTGATCTTGGTTCCTTTGCCTGAGCTATAGCACCATTGTTGTCACAAAATAGTGCCAGAGGCTCAGCCGCATCTGGTATCACACCTAGTTCCATAATGAACTTTCGAATCCAAACAGCTTCCTTCGCTGCTTCTGAGGCGGCGATATATTCAGCTTCCGTAGTGGAATCAGCAACGGTGTCCTGCTTGGAGCTTCTCCAACTTACTGCACCGCCATTCAGACAAAAGACATAACCGGACTGTGACCGGAAATCATCTGTGTCTGTCTGGAAACTTGCGTCCGTGAATCCACTGACTTTAAGCACATCACTTCCACCGTACACCAAGAATTTATCCTTAGTATGTCTTAGATACTTCAAGATATTCTTTACGGCAATCCAATGGTTTTCACCTGGATTTGACTGGTATCTACTCGTCATGCTCAATGCATAAGCAACATCAGGACGAGTACAGATCATGGCATACATGACAGATCCTATTGCAGATGCATAAGGAATATTCTTCATGCGCTCAAGCTCAGCAGCCGACGTAGGGCTCTGCTTCTTGCTTAGCGTTGTGCCATGTACCATTGGCGTGAAGCCTTTCTTGGAATCTTTCATGCTGAATCTGTGTAGGACTTTGTCAATGTATGAGTCTTGACACAAGCCTATCAGCCTCTTAGGTCTATCCCGATAGATCCTAATTCCAAGAACGTATGCGGCTTCACCCATGTCTTTCATGGAAAAACAACTTCCAAGCCAGTCTTTTACAGACTTCAGCATTGGAACGTCGTTTCCGAGAAGCAGTATGTCATCGACATACAGAATAAGAAATACAATTTTGCTCCCACTAGTTTTCTTATACACGCATTGTTCTTCTTCGTTTCTGATGAAGTCAAATTGCTTGATCGCTTCATCAAAACGAAGATTCCAGCTCCTCGATGCTTGCTTCAATCCATAAATGGATTTATGAAGCTTGCATACTTTCCCAGCATTCTTTGGATCTATGTAACCGTCAGGTTGCGTCATATACACATCCTCTTCCAGAATACCATTCAGGAAGGCGGTTTTCACGTCCATCTGCCAAATTTCATAATCATGAAAAGCTGCAGTTGCTAGTAGAATCCGAATAGATTTCATCATAGCCACCGGTGAATAGGTTTCATCGTAGTCCACACCGTGAACTTGTCTGAAACCTTTTGCCACCAACCTGGCTTTATAAATCTGGACATTTCCATCCACGTCAATCTTCTTCTTGAAGATCCATTTGCACTCGATGGCTTTTACACCAGCAGGCAAATCAACCAACGAAAAGACTTGGTTTACCGACATGGAGTCCATTTCGGAATCAGTGGCCTTGCGCCACTTAGAGGAATCTGGGCCCATCATGGCTTGATTGAAGTTCGATGGTTCATCACCATCAATGATCAAAAGATCATGACAGTCAGTCACGAGGAATCCTTGATATCTCTCGGGTTCGTGACGGATCCTCCCGGATCTTCGAACTTCAGGTACTACAGGTTCAGGCTCTACAATTTCTTGTAGATCCTCCTGCTGCTCTTCCTCATTAGGTTGAGCAGTATCCTGTTCATCTTGAATTTCTTCAAGCAGTACCTTACTCCCACTCTCTTTCTTAGAGAGAAACTCTCTCTCAAGAAAGTTACAATCCCGGGCAACAAAGATCTTGTTCTCGGAACGTAGATAGAAGTAATAAGCCTTGGTTTCCCGTGGATAACCAATGAAGTAGCATTTATCAGATTTTGGTGTAAGCTTATCTGAGATTAATTTCTTAACATAGGCTTCACAACCCCAAATTCTTAGATAAGACAGCACTGGAGCTTCTCCAGTCCATAATTCATATGGTGTCTTTGCTACTGCTTTTGATGGCGCTCTATTTAGAGTGAACACTGCTGTTAGCAGAGCATATCCCCAAAGGGATATTGGAAGGTCTGTGTGACTCATCATAGATCGAACCATATCCAATAAGGTCCGATTTCTCCTCTCAGACACACCATTCCATTGAGGTGTTCCAGGAGGAGTGAGTTGGGATACAATCCCACACTCTCTCAGATGATCACTGAATTCTTGGCTTAAGTATTCTCCTCCTCGGTCGGACCGAAGAGCCTTAATGCTTTTGCCAAGTTGGTTCTGTACTTCATTTTGGAATTCTCTGAACTTCTCAAAAGATTCAGACTTATGTTTCATCAAGTAAACATATCCATACCTACTGAAATCATCAGTGAAGGTAATGAAGTACTGATAGTTTCCTCTTGCATTAGTGGACATTGGGCCACACACATCAGTGTGTATCAGGCCCAATAAGTCACTGGCCCTCTCGTTAGGTTTATTAAAGGGGGCCCGTGTCATTTTGCCCATCATGCAGGATTCGCATTTCTCACATGACTCAAAGTCAAATGAGCCAAGAAGTCCATTCGAATGGAGCCTCTTGATGCGTTTCTCGCTGATGTGCCCTAAACGACAATGCCATAGAAACGTTCGGTTTTCCTCATTAGGTTTAAACCGTTTTGTATTGATGTTATAAATTGGCGCGGATTGATCGAGTATGTAAAGCCCATTCGTAAGAGGGGCCGAACCATAGAACAAATTGTTGCGATTGAAGGAACATAATTTATTCTTAACTGAAAAATCATAACCTTCCAAATCCAACAAAGAAATTGAAATAATATTTCTGCTTATAGCAGGTACAAAATAACAATTATTAAGTTCTAAAATCAATCCCGAAGGTAAAGACAACAAGTAAGTTCCTACAGCTAGTGCTGAAACTTTCGCTCCATTCCCAACTCGTAGTTCCACTTGTCCTTGCTTCAGCCTTCTACTGTTGCTGAGTGCCTGCATATTAGTACAAATATGAGCCCCACAACCAGTATCCATGACCCATGAGGTATTATCAGAAGTAGTTGTATTAACTTCTATAACAAAAATACCTGATGAAGAAGTCTCGAAAGTCTTCTTCTTTAATTCCTTTAGACCTTCCTGGAATTTCTTGCAATCTCTTCTCCAATGCCCCAGTTCTTTGCAGAACCTGCACATGTCAGTAGGCCCAGCCTTGGACTTGGGCTTGGGCTTTGGCGTGTCTGAGTCCACGACTTGGACACCCTTGGCCTTTCCCTTATCCTTAGCAGAAGACTTCTTAAACCCTTTGCCCTTCTGTACCATAAGTACATTGGGGTCCTTGGCGGGTTTCTTCAAGTTGGGCTCTGCAGTCTTGAGCATTCCGTGAAGCTCAGGCAGTGTCTTACTCAAGCCATGCATGTTAAAGTTCAGAATGAACTGATCATAGCTTGCAGGTAAAGACTGCAGAATGATGTCGCAGGCAAGTTCCTGGCTGATTGGGCAGTCGAGTTTGTGAAGATGATCGAGATAACCCATCATCTTCAACACATGAGGACTCACTGCCGCATTCGCAGCCAACTTACAGTCCAAGAGGTTCTTAACTGTCTGGAACCTCTCGGTCCTAGCCTGCTCCTGAAAAAGCGATTTCAGGCTTGCCATGATCTCGATTGGAGACAATACACTTTCGAACTGCTTTTGCAGCTCTGGAGTCATTGTCACCAACATCAGGCAATAAACATCATTTTCATCTGACGAATGCTTTTCCCAAGCATTGTGCAGAGTCCTGGCAGCATTGGCAAGAGGCCTCTCGGGGAGGGGATCTCGAAGGACATAATCCTTCTTCTCCTGCTTGAGGACCAGCCTCAAGTTCCTTGACCATGTCAGGAAGTTCGTTCCAGTCAGCTTCTCCTTCTCGAGAACAGACCGGATCGAGAACGTGTTTTGTGTGCTTGTAGTAGTCATATCTGAAATATATAAATAAAAAGGTTATTAGTTATATGTTCAAAATGATTAATCTCGTATTAAAGTATAATATGATTAATCATGCATTATATTCAATAACATAAGTTACCCTCAATAGAATATAATGATTCCAAGATCCACATATAACTGAGATTAAAGTGGGCCACTGGCCGTCACCCAACCTTAGCTTATATCGGTAAGCCCTATGTCGGCTAATTATATCCGTGATATAACTCTTGGTTGTGAATCTGGGCCCGAGGCCCAATCCACTCTGATGTCTCAAGGCCCGGGACTCCCGATGGCCTAGTCAAGAAAACCGGACTATACAGTCATGTAATCATTAATGTCTGGGACTCCCAATGACATTTATGAATCACAAACCGTCTTACCCACGCAAAAGCAGACATCCTCACACTGTAAGGCCATGAATGCAATTGAATGGGCTTTGACAGCTGACATAGCCCGGACAAGACATCCAACGCTTGATATTATTTGAGGTTCGTAGGTTTATTAAAATCATTCCCAAAATAGAAGATTACTATTTCGGGAAACTTTCTATTTATGGAAACCTACTATTTTTGGAAACTTTCTAAAATTGGAAACTTTCTAATTTTAGAAATTCCTTTAAAAATCCAAAACCCGCAAATTCAGAAACTTCTAATTTTGGAAACTTTCTAATTTCGAAATTTCGGAACTTTATAAAATTTAAAATCGAATTTCATAATTTTATTTTATAAAATAAGTTTTAAATTTAAATCTGAAGAATGACTCAATTAATGGCCCAATTGTTTTAACTTCTTGGCCCGAGGCCCAAGAATTGGTCCATGTCCAAGACATGACCCAATTGTCCAATTAATTGACATAACCGGTCTGGTTCATTAAAACTGGTCTAACCAAGTTTCAATTACTACGATGACCACAATTGTCAACCGGTTATTTACTAAACCGGATTTTCTCAATTTATTTGGTCCAACCAAATCAAATTAGAAATTCTGGTTTAGGCACTAAATCCAATAATTCTTTCGACATTGGATTTCTTATTCCGGTTTAACCAGATTCAATAAACTTATTAATCTGTTTATTAAACCAGAACGTTGATTTTAATCAAGTTTTGAACCGAGCATTGAACCGTACCGAATTAGTCACGAACCAAACCGAGTTGGTCGTGACCTAATTTCCAGCCAAGGAGCCATCGTCCAGCCGCTCAGCCGCGAGCCAACCGATCCGAGATCGAGGCGCTTCAGCTACGGCCGGACGCAAACAGCCGGGACGGGACGGACGGTGCAGCCGGGACGACGCATCCACGATCGCCGAGCGATCAGGACGCGACGCACACGGACGGACGCTCCACGATCGCCGAGCGATCGGGACGCGTTGCACTGCCGGTTTGACGCGATCGAGATGACGCGATCGGACGCAACGCGACCGTCCGACCGTCCGACCGTCCGATCGAATCCAATCCGACCGTCCGACCGTCCGCCCGCGATCAATCCGTCCATCCCGACCGTCCATACTCAATCGGCCGATCATCCAAAACCGAGTCATATAGCTCATGTTTTGCGATTTTTCTTGTGTGTTTAGAGTTCAATTCTGATTCTTAATCGTTTTATCTTATCAGTAATTGATTCAAAAACAATTCTAATCAGATTTAACAACCTAAACAATGAATCTAAAACAAGAAACCTAAGAACCAATGGCTCTGATACCACTGTTGGAAAGTTTAGACTCTTGGTTCAATTCTCAGATTAGTTGAACCTACTAAACATGCATTAGATCTAGGTGTTCTTATTTAGAAACATATGATCTCACCTTTTACCTGTTTGTTTGCAGCGGAATTAATGAACAGGTCAATGATCAGGGAGATACACCGAGAGATGGATCCTCCAAAGGCTCACACACGCAATCACCGGAAATTGGCTGCTAGACCACAAGGAAGAGAGGCGCAGAGAGAGGAGAGAAATCGCGGCTAGGGTTGGGTTCTAGGAGAAGAGAATTGGCTTTTAGTCATTTAAAAGCCTTCTCTTTCCCTTTTGGGCTTTTGGGCCCAATCTGATTAAATTCCATTTAATCAGACCCATTAGTCTTTCTCTCTTAGTACGACAAATGCCTAGCACTTTTGTCGTACTTCTGCTAAGCCGTTCCAACATTATTTCCAGCTAGCTTAAGCGTGTGACCCATATGGGATCATACAATAAAGGCAATAAGTCCAAGACTTATAGATCATGAGCGGACTCTAGCAAGCCATCATGACCCCCAGCATTGTATGACTTATGTCTGATCACTGACATACTCTTACGTTATAGAGACAGTACAGAGATTGCTGGACACAATTCCAACAGGATGTGCCTAACATTTAGGTCAACCGTCGAGCTGATTAAGTCAAACGAATCACTCCGAGATCAGCTCAACAGTCGGAAGATCACGGAGGCCGTTCCAACAAGAGAACTACAAGATATGCGGATGGAGATCTCATTATCAAGGCTATAAAATGAGTTTAATGGCTTTAACGAGAGGAACTTCTTTTTTTTCCCCATTAATTTACACACAAAAGCAGGTCTACGAGCTCACTGTAAAATTTCTCTTGAGATCTCAATTGTAATAATTCTTTCATCAATACACGATAATTAAGAAACCCATTGCTTGTTTTAGATATTTCTTTGAAGCATTGACTGATATTTGAGGTGCTAGCCCTACGAAACTCCCCTTTAGAAATAATAAATCTATAGTGTGGATTTACGGATCCAAATTTTGGTGCCGTCGGTGGGGACGATCATAGTATCCTCTATCAGAAAGATCTGATAAAATATTTCGAAAATCAAGATGGGTCCTGAACAACCAGAACTCACGAAAGCTGGATCGAAACGACTAGTCAAAACAGATCCCGAGTAGTTGACCCCACCGGGCGACGCTCCCAAGGGAACATAATTGACAGGATCTCGAAATGCAACTCCTCCCTCAGGTGCTATCACAGATCCAGTTCTGCCGCTATCTAGCACCACAGTTGGAGATAACCTCCCCAATAAGAGCACCTCCACCACTGATCGCGCAAACCCTTGGGTTTGGATAAGATCCGACAAAAACACGACCTGTCAGGCATAAACCTTTACCAGAACTGACCTCAGGCCTATCTCTCCGCAAGTCACAATGCTTGGAAGGTCTAGATTTAGTGATCTAGCCCAGATCCATATCATTCTCTCGATGTTAGTTGACAAGGCTCAAAGCCATGAATAAATGACTCAATCTCTAATAGCTGGAATTGACCGACAAGAATGAGATCTCGCAAACAGACTCGTCGAGATCTCCCAATCGAAGTTCCTAACGAGACAAGACTCCTCACCAATTGAGGAAGTACGCCTCCGTGAACGCGTCTTAACTTCTTTGAGATCCACGTTAGTCCTGACGCCTAAAGACAGTTCACCACCCAGTGCGAACTGGAGGGTAATCGACACCCCCTCTTTCTCGAGTTCGCCATCATTAATTACGAACTTTCCAAACTCGAACGGTGTGGGAACAACAGACCATCCAATGCGTTTGCGCTCTCCACCTCTTTTATATCCATGGTATGAACCATAAAGGTCCTTGTGGCCAAGAGTGTGTGAAATTCTTGTTGGAATTGTGTCCAGTAATCTCGGTACTGTCTCTAGAAAGTAAGAGTATGTCAATGATCAGACATAAGTCATATAATACTGGGGGTCATGATGGCTTGCTAGAGTCCGCTCATGATCTATAAGTCTTGGACTTATTGCCTTTATTATATGATCCCATATGGCTCACACACGCACACTTCGGGAAGAGAGGCTGCTAGACCAAAAGAGAGGAGGCCGCAGAGAGAGAGGAGGGAGGCGCAGAAGCTTGAGAGAAATAAGAGCTAGGGCAAGTTTTATTTAATAAAACCCTTGTCCAGTTCTTATGGGCTTTTGGGCCCAATTCTCAGTTCTGATTAAATCCCTTGGATTTAATCAGGCCCTTTAGTCTCTCTAAGTACAGTAAATGCCTAGCACTTTTACCGTACTTCTGCTAAACCGTTCCTTCGTATTTTCCCGTTAGCTTAGGCGTGTGACCCATATGGGATCATATAATAAAGGCAATAAGTCCAAGACTTATAGATCATGAGCGGACTCTAGCAAGCCATCATGACCCCCAGTATTATATGACTTATGTATGATCATTGACATACTCTTACTTTCTAGAGACAGTACCGAGATTACTGGACACAATTCCAACAATCTCCCACTTGTACTGGAATCTCTGTATTCATAATCCTTTTGTCTCAATATCTCGATTAGTCATAAGGCAAGATTAGTGTCATCCTTATAAAGCCTAATCTTGTTCATCGGACTCTGATTTGATACTGACAATCCAAACGACTCGGGAAAGTCCGTTTGAGCATGGCCATGCATTTTCCAGTATTCAAATCTCCGATTGGCCTAGAGATATTCACTCCATTTATATTGGAGGGACAAATCCCGTCTTGTTCCATCACTGTAAACTACTCATTTCATAATACACCCAAACAGTGTCCTTATAACTATCGCTTAACGACAGTGTTAGACAATGATCAAAGTGCATTAGTTCATGTGCAGTCACATGCATGCGAACTCAGGTCTAAGGACTATACTCTATAGTCGTAGTAAGAATCTCTTATGACACAGATATAAATATCCTGAAGAGTTCTTATAATCGGGTCATGTCCGGTCGTATGTACCCTACATACACCTATGTACTGACTTTGATGCCGCGCATCTATGACACACTGAGACTTTGTCATAAGTCACATACCAATCTAGTCTCACATGGTTGTTGGTGTTCCAATTTCAACAACCTTCGACTAGGGACAGGATGATATAAGCCATCTATCAAATATAGGGTCTCATGATCAAGCTAAATGACTTTGATGACTCAAGATCAAGTCACTTACTTCGATGACCTATAAAATGGTTCATATCATTTTGGAACGATTATTTCATCACAGTTAAAATAATCTTGAAATAATAATTTCATTAAACATCATAAAAATGTTTTACAAGAACATATCAATAACTAAATAAAGCCCTCAATTAACTCCCACTGAAATTAAGACTACATCTTAATTTCACTTATCCTACAGCAACAGTCCGCGACTCGTGCTTAGGCCTAAGGAGTGGCTTCGTTAATAGATTAGCAACGTTCTCATTCGTTGAAACTTGCTGATCTACTTAACATCTCTGTCATTTATCTCACGGAATAGGTTATACCTATCCTCAAGGTGTTTGGACCTCTGATGTGCAGCTAGTCTCATCTATGCTGGGAATCACATCAAGTTCAGTGACGAACTCTTCTTTCCAAACAACCTCTTTCGCCGCTTCTTAAGCTGCGAAATGTTCAGCTTAAGTCATGGAGTCAGCAACAGTGCCTTGCACCGCCAGATAGACACAAGATATAACCGGACTGTGACCGGAAATCATCTTTGTCCGTTGGAAGCATGCCTTTCAGACTCTACCGACTCGTAGCACCTCACTTTCTCCGTAAATCAAGAACTTATCCTTAGTATTCCTCAAATACTTTAGGATATTCTTTACGGCAATCCAGTGATTCTTTGCTGGATTTGACTGGTCTTTTACTTGTCTTGCTTAACATTAAAGCAACATCAAAACAAGTACGTGTCATGGCATATATGATAGATCCAATTGCCGACGCATATGGAATCTCATCCATGCATTCAAGCTCAGCAGATATCGTAGGATACTGTTTCTTGCTTAACGTAATCCATGTGACATTGGCATAAAACCCTTCTTGGATTGCTGAAAACGTGTAGGACTTTGTCAATTTGAGAATCCTGACATTGTCCTACCAGCTCTTTTGGATCTCTATCTTTAGATCCAAAATCCAAGAACATACGTGGCTTTACCCATGTCAATCATAAAACCAACTCCCAAGCCAGTCCTTTACCGACTGCAGCATTGGGACGTTATATCCGAGAATCAGTATGTCATCGACATACACTATGAGAAATGCAATATTGCTCCCACTTATCTTTTAGTAAACGCACAGTTCCATTTCGTTCCTGTTTAAGTCAAAACCTTGAATTTGCTCCCATTTCTTTTTTACTACTACTGAATTTGCGAGCCATTCTTGGTATTTCACCTCTCTGTTGACCTCGTCGTTTACGGTTCGAGCTTGCTCGGGGCCTAGTTTGCGATGTTTTTTTTTCTGATCGGTTTGCAGGTCCTGTCGACACTTATTTCGTGACTAGTTACGCTGATATCGACTCCTTTCATGTTGGTTGAGGGCCTCGTGAAGGAGTTCATGTTTTCTTTCATCAATGATATCAGTACGTTCCTTGTGGAGTTAGGGAGATTCGCTCTGATGCCAACACATCTTTCGGGATGAGCATTGTCTAGGAAGACTTGAACGGTGAGGTCTTTGGGGGAACCTCGTTGACTAGGGTCATTTTCCGTTTAGTTCGCTGTTCAGAAAGATCATCTTACTTTTGTAATTGCTATATGAGTTATTTTTCGATCTCTTTTTACCCTTTCATGTAGCAACTTCTGGAAGACTTTTAACTTCCATATACATTTTTAGCTTCTTTCGGAGTTGGAAATTTGACGCACATGTGGTACATTAAAGGCATTGCATTCGTGTTGTATATCTATGGTCGAATTATAATGGTGTTGTATGGAGCTGGACGATCTACCACTGTGAAATGTGTCATTCTTTGAACTCCACCAGCTATAACTTGTGTGAAGATGGAGCCTAGAGAGTACGTCATTTCGCCGACGAAGCCGCCAAGATATAGATGGAGATTTATGCGCGAGCTCAATATTTTCTTTAGGCATGAGATGCTGAAAAGGAAAATTCTGGTGGAACGCCACAGAGGCTGAATGTGCCAAGGATGAGTTCGACACTTTTTGATGTACATGGGAAAGGAGATTCCATGGTTTCCTTCTTTTTAGATCATTTCCTTTTATTTTTAGCGGGATTTTTACCCAACGACTCTTTACTTGTTTTGGATTCCTAGCTGGTGATAGGTGATTTTTCCCCACTTTGGAATCTTGTCTTTGTTGGCCTCTCATTTTTTGGCTTCGAATCTAGTTACTGTTTAACACTCGGATGTTGAGTGTCCTTTGTTTTTGTAATGCTCATAGTATTTGTTCGGATCGTATTGAATTTTTGCAAACCTTTTGAGCTGTCTACCGAGTAACCGGTCACATACTTATGAGAACCTTTTTAACCATTGGTTATGTGAGCTAGCTAGGGGTTTTTCCTATTGAAAATTTTCAGCGATCATGGCTGTTTCCTTTTCAAGGAAAGTGAAAGTGAATGCTGAAGCGAGATGTAAAGCATCATCAAGAGATAACAGTTAGCGGATCGTGAGCTCTTTACAAACTCGGTTGTGTACCATATTCTGTGTCTCAGTGCCTGCAAAGAAATGTCGTCGCTAGGATTCGAGATTCTAGATTTGATATCTATGAACCTATAGATATATGAGAAAAGTGATTCGCCAGCTCGCTGTGATATGTTAAATAGGGCGGCTTCCTTGGTTCAGACTTCGATAAAGACACAATACTGCTTTAAGAAGGCGGTCATGAACTGGATAAAGTTGTCGATAGACTTTCCTTCCAGTTCGGCGTACAATTCCAAAACTAAGCCCGGTAGATTAACTACGAAGAGTCTGAAAAATGTGAGATCTCTCTCTTTATCATATAACTATACTCGGGCCATTGCAAGTCCAACTTCTCTAATGTAAGCCTTCAAGTTCGACTTCCTGGAAAATTTGGGGAACTTTATTTTTCTCGTATCACACAATCTAACGAAGGTTATTCAATAAGTGGACGGCGTTTGGCGCTTTTCTTTGATCACTCAATCGATATTTGGTGCCAAACTAATTGCCATATGGAATAGCGAGGTCAAATTCATGAATTTGTTTGTTAGCCTATTCAATTTATTGTGAAAACAAGTAGTGTTAGTTAGTTTCCTACGAAGCGAACTATGTTAGCAGTTGAAATGATGATTGGTGTCCGACGTAAATCGGGTCGCTTTGGTCGATGTTAGGCATTGACCCTGGATAATTTGGTCCATTATCGGTTCAAGGAGTTTGGTATGGGATAGAATTCAGACCAGATAAAGGTCTTGAGCTTGAGGCAAAAGCGCAACCGCCTAGCATCTCGGTCTAATATCGATGTTCTGTTATAGAGGGGGTGGACCAGAAGGAATTTGGTTTAGGTTGCCTATGAGATCCATCGTTAGCGAACTTGAACAAAAAGGGATTGGTGTCCCTGTGTATGTCAGAGCGAGAATAAATCCGACGAGTGATGTAGCTGCAACCTTTCTCGAGTTTCCATGCAGAGTCGTGGCCTGAAAGAAATCCAGGAGAGTGCAAGGAGGGGGACTTAGATGAAGTTTATGATCGCATGTTTTTAGATCCATAGAGTTCTGGTTGATGAGCTCATCGAAACAAGCAGTAAAACGACGTTCATGTTCGGCACGCTTTGTTGGCAGAGTGCGATTAACGATCTAATGGGTCCGGGTAATGACCTCCCTTTTTATGTGTTCTGCCTACTTATTAGTTGAGCATTGAACGTATTTCTGCGAGGTCATTTGGGCCCTGCCTTGGCACACTAGTGTTTTGCGGCAATCTTCTAGATCCATTTCCGGATGCCGAAGTAATGTCAGTTCTGATCCACACCTGGTTTAATGTTTGTTCGTTGATCCCTAACATTGTGCTTGTCGGGATCAGGTTCGTCGTTTTCATTTGAACTATCGAACATGTGGGTATCGACGTTGCAAGGGTCGAAACAGGGTTCGTCCTTACATTGTCAGTCTGACCGTGATGTTTTTTTCTCTAGTTGTTCTCCGTTAAGAAATTGCGACCACATGTTCGGGGCCGATCAGAGATTGAGGAGTATTGGTGGTTCCGAGTGGAGTTTGATCCATTTTGATCGATCAAATCTTTTATCCGATTCTTGTGATAGAAAAAAATATATTCTATGTCCTCACAGAAGGTGCCAAATGTGAGTTCAAGGATTCACACCACAATTTGCATGATCGTGGATTCAGACTTTAAATGTAGTAATAATAAAGTTTCTATGAATCAAGGATAAGATCAAATGTCGTACTGAATTATACAATGATAAGATCGAAAGTAGACATAGAGAGATAGACTATTTTCAGTAACTAGTCTAGCTAATTTATGTTTCAGATAATGTTAGTGTAATAGGTCTCTCTCCTTTTATACTTCGACGTCTCTCTTCCTTGTTACGATATTCACATAAACATCTAATTTCTTCGTTATCGCATATCTTAGGACTGCATAATATTCAACCAACCTCTATTCTTGACGTCTTCTCCTTTCAAATCGTGTCGAAATGGATGGTTATCAGAATGCTTGAAGTCTTCCGAGCCGGTCTTAATAAGATGCAGAAAGTAATGGGCTATACTTAAACTTTGAGCTGAATGATCAAACTCCTCAAGCAACATAATCCATCTCAACAATCTTGGCTTAGCATCTTTCTTCTGCATCAGATACTTCAGAGCTGAATGATCAGTGTGTATGATAGGTCAAGAATTAATCCCTATACTAAACTGCAAGTGTACAGCAATGTCAAAGTAGTATATAGGGTTATCGAATCCACAGGGACACTTGGTCTCAAGAGAATCAAACCGTAGGGAATGAATACTAGAAATAAGCAATGTGATTGTATTGAAAATAGTGCGAGAAAGTAAATCAGTAGCAGAGATTATTGGTTGTGAAAGCAAGTAATTAAAAGCGTCAAACCTAGGGTATTCTCAGGAAATCAGACTAGCAGACAGTTCATTCAGCAAGGATCTAATTAAGCACAGTTCTAGAACTCAAAACACAGATATAGAATTAACCAAATTCCTTTGCGATAATTCTCTAAGTCTAAGTGCAGCAAACCAAACTTCCGTTTGCGAGAACTAACAGATTAAACTAGCATTAAGCTCGAGTTTGATATGTTCACAATTATCCTAAACCAAACTTTCGTTTGCGCAAAGTTTAATTGCCCAATTTAATTAGTTCAGATTCCTAAACCCCACTTCCGTGACGTATTTAGCAACCTAAGATCTAGATTCTAATTGATCAGGTTAGAACTAGCTTTAAGCACAATTAAATTGAAGAACAGATATAGTTTGAATCCTTAACTGAAATTGAACAAGTCTAGCAAGTCATGAAATCCTATGTGAGAAACCCTAAGTCTAACTAGGAATCTACTCAGACATAGATAATGAAAACATGATCATATGATAAGTAAATTGCATAAAAGAATAAGAGTAAAAAGGGTTCGAAATCTTCTCCAAATACAGATGATGAATTAGGTTCAGATCAGCCCCAAAAGCTCTAAAAATCCTCTGCTCTTAATTATGAAAGTGTATCTAATAAAAACTCTAAAAACTCTATTATATAGGCATAATCTCGGCCAGGGGCTTCTTTGTAAATATCAGGAACTTCTGGATCAAAGTGCAATATCTTGATTCTTCTAAACCGCCGAACTTTTGGCCCATCTCGCTGGTGCAACGATCGTTGCTAGAGTGCAACGATCGACACCTTTCTCTGTCTCGGACAGTGAACTCTATCTCTCGGCCAATCACTCCAAAAATCTCCAAAATGCTCCATAATCTCCAATTTAGCTCCCAACCTGATTGTACCTGTAAAAGACTCTAAACAAAGACAAAAGACACTAAAACACATCTATATCATGGCCTAAAACTAGTAAAAACCATGATATATCAACTCCCCCACACTTAGCCTTTGCTTGCCCTCAAGCAAAACATAGAACTAAAACATGGTGAAGAGGTTTGAAAACTCTTCAGAAACTCATTTCATCTTAGAAGCTACAATACTCAGATTCCCCTTAGTAAACCACTGAAAGAATCAATCACAGGATATCAAGACCAACATGTACTTCCCCCACACTTAGCAACTGTCCTAGGTAAACTCCACAATCACATTCAAGCATTCAAATTCTCCCTACTGACTTCTGCAAGTATTTAAGTGCGGTCTCACCTAAGGAGTATCGATCTAAAGGCACATGGATTCTTACCTAATCAGCTCTAGACCACCATACTATCTTTCTCTAGTCCCTTTCTTCTCTTTCCCATCTTTAACAACTGATTTTTCCCCACTGGGTATCATTTTATTTTTTTTTATCAGTGTTCTTCCCGTTATGGGGTGTACTTTGGACACATTCCATGGATCACATGAGAGATAATAGTGTTTGCTACTATTCTCATGACCACTTCGGAGTTACTAACTCATCCTCAGTTTATTATATATTTTTTTTTTTTTTTTTTTTACTTTATAGAAGGGGAGAAGGGAACTAAATAGGACAGGTTTACAGGCTGTGTCAGAACTAACAGGGAATCCGACATAAAGTATACCAAGCCCTTAGGTGAGAAATCTAAGTCAGTATTAGGGGTGAAGTCAGTAAAAGGATCCTCTGATACCTGAAGTGATGTGGGTGTTCCCAGTAGGTTGATCTGTGATGGGGTTTTCTAATAGTCAGAGATAGATCCTGCAACTTCATCCCAATGGTTACTTAAGTTCCTGCAAGTTTTGTAAATCTCCTCCGAAAATCATAGTTTCTTACTTAAACAATTTTGACTCAATAAAACAAAAAATTTTGAAAAACGGACTGACTCTTAAGAAAACAGAAAGATAAACGTCAGTAGCACCTCCCCCACACTTAAGACACACTGTCCCCAGTAGTGTCCAGCGAAGGATCGGTAAAAAGAAAATAAAATAAATTGAAAAGGTGAAATCATGTCTGTCGGGTTACCTCTGTCGCTCAGCATCGATCGGTGCATTAGATGCATCGACCGTTACTTGGCGATTTTCGTATATGGTCGATCGTTGCTCAGGACCGCAACGATCGCTGCAATGCGATTCATTTCGTGTTGTGACGATCGATGCAGAAATGCATCGATCGCTGCACTGCGATTTAATACGAGACCTGCAAACATGACTGCACCAGAAACAAAAACAAACGTAAAATCCTAACAAAAACACCAAAAATTAAAAAGAAAAACACCAGTACCTAATGGTGGGTTGCCTCCCACCCAGCGCTTGTTTAAGGTCAATAGCTTGACCGGACGCGCAAGGTTTTTCAAGCTCCGGAAGATCCTGACAGAGACTTTTTCTGTCTCTGTTCAAGTCTTCTCATCCATGGTGGAGAATAGGCTGTTGCAGAATGCTTCAGTCCAAGAAAAGATGGAGTAAAATGTGCTCCAGGATCTATTATCACAGTCTCATTCAGCTGCTCATCATCTGCTTCCAAGATCTTGAAAGTCTGTCCATCTATCAGTGGCTTCCGCAGCTTCTCCATCTCATATCGCAGTGTCTCATCTCCCAGGTGGAGGTCTATTAGACTCTGTCTAACATCAATCACAGCTCCTGCTGTAGCCAAGAATGGTCTCCCAAGCAATAAAGCTTCATCCGGATCGCAGGCATATTTCAGCACAAGGAAGTCCGTTGGAACTAAGTAGTTTCCAACTCTTACCGGAATATCCATAAGGAGCCCTTCAGGAACTCGCATGGACTGATCAGCTAGGATAAGACGTGTCCTAGTAGGAGCAAAATCCAACATACCCAGCTTCTCTGCCACAGAGTAAGGCATTATGCTCCCAGCAGCTCCTAAATCACACAGAGAATGCCTAAAACTATCTTCAAAGATAGAACAATCAAGTACAAAGACTCCAGGATCAGGCAGTTTCTTTGGGACCTTAGTTAACAGAACATCACTAATATGCTGAGGAATTATTATCACCCATTCTCTCAGCTCTTCATCTAATGGTAACATCTTGTTCAAATATTTCTGAACACATGGATGATAAGGTGGATCATCAGATGATGGAATTTCTTCCAAGTCTTCACCACTCTTTTCTAGCCTTTTCAGCTCTTCAATCTCTCGTTTAATCACTTCAGACACCTTGGGACTGTGCCAAATAGCTTGTGCATAAACATCCTCTGGAGTGATTTCAGATGTATCAGGGAATAGGCGGGCTAGTTCTGCATCAATCTCATTTTCATCCCACGGATTCTCTGCTTGTTCACGACCTGCATCGATCGATGCCAGAGGTGTATCGATCGTTGCATCGCGATCATCACAACTTCCACCCGAGAGTTTTTCACAGAAATCCGAAAATTCTTCCTCAGTCACCAACTCAGCTGTACTTAGCTCAAATTTCTCCCCTAGGTAAGATCCATCATTAATCATTACAGACCAGGCCTTAATATGAGTGTCTGCAACTCCTTTTCCTTTCAGTGAGCTGGACATCTGATTCACCTGAGTGTCCAACTGCTTCATGTGAGTGCTCAATGTCTCAAACTTCCCATTGAGGTCCTGATAGACAGCGTCCAGCTTCTTGTTGTTGTCTACAGAAAGCTTGGTTTGATTCTCCATCAGTTGTTCCATCATAGCTTCCATTTTGCTCTCATGGGCTGTAGGTGCAGGAGGAGTCTGATAAGATGTAGATCCATAGGTTCTCTGATTACCCTGTCCATAGGTCTTTTGAAAACCACCAGATTGTCCTCCATTTGAGAATCTGTTCCCCTGTTGATTGTTAAATCTATTACCTTGGAAACCGGAACCTCCTATGAAATTCACTTCTTCTTCCTGAGTGTCCTCCTCAGTCTGAATCACCTCCACATCTTGGGCAAAGTGGACAGCTTTCTTGTTTGTCAGAAGATTGTAGACTGTGTCCAATCTGGATCTAATATTAGCCATATCAGAATTCTCTACGGTTCCACCAGATCTCTTCCTCCTTTCATCCATTGTTTTGCAACTATTGCTGCCAATCAGGTTCTCTATCAACCGTTTAGCTTGTGTAGGAGTTCTGGTGCTGAAATTTGCATCACTGGAATTATCCAAAGCAGTCTGATAAGGGAGATCTATTCCTCTGAAGAAAATACCAATCAGCTGTACTTCTGTGAATCCATGGTGTGGACAATCACGCTGATATTTCTTAAATCTCATCCATGCGGTTGTCAAAGGCTCCACAGCTCCTTGGGAAAAAGTGAGTATGTCCTGTCTGGACTGATCTGAGCGCGCAGCGTCGTAGAAGTGACGCAGGAACTCACTCTTTAAGGCTGCCCAAGTAGTATACTGACCAGGTGCCAGTTGTCTCAGCCATGCACTAGCGTCTCCAGCAAGACTGTGCGGAAATAGCTTAAGGAACAGATAGTCCGGGCATACTCCTTCATATTTCATGCCAGTGACTATGTCCTCAAACTTGTCAATGTGATCCATAGGCTGCTCTGATTGAAGACCATGAAAAGCAATTTGTCTCATCAGTTGGTAGTAGATAGTTTTTACCTCAAAATCATTCCTTTCGAAGGCAGGAAGCACTAGAGCTGCTCGGTTTGCATGAAACTCATCAGGTCTATTGTAATCAGCTAGTGTCCTCTCATGAACTACCATCCGGCCTTCTGGCTCAACTTCATCAGGGATCACTCGTCCCTCAGCATCAATCCTTTGCCCAGCAGCATTGTAAGGATTGTTCTCTGGATCCCTCAGGATTCCATCAGCATCTGGTATCAAGATCAAGCGTTCTTGTACCATTCTCTCTCTCTTTTCTCTTCTAATAGTCCTCTCTAGACGTCCAAGTTCCTCTAGATTGAGATTAACTAAGCTCGAGTTCGGATTACTTCGAGTGTTCTGCGTTGGCATAAACTGTCTGTAATCGTCCAGCAACGATCGATGCTATCAGTGCAACGATCGATTCAATCTCAAATCGCTTAGCAACGATCGATGCAAGGGTGCAACGATCGACGCAAGGCGAAATTCGTACCTGCGACAGAGAGAAACAGAGAAAAATCAGCAAAATAAAAATAAAAACGAAAAACGAAAAATTTCTAGTAAAACCCTAAGTTCGGTCCTATCGAAGACTCTAAGAGTCCCCGGCAACGGCGCCAAAAACTTGATAGGTCAAGAATTAATCCCTATACTAAACTGCAAGTGTACAGCAATGTCAAAGTAGTATATAGGGTTATCGAATCCACAGGGACACTTGGTCTCAAGAGAATCAAACCGTAGGGAATGAATACTAGAAATAAGCAATGTGATTGTATTGAAAATAGTGCGAGAAAGTAAATCAGTAGCAGAGATTATTGGTTGTGAAAGCAAGTAATTAAAAGCGTCAAACCTAGGGTATTCTCAGGAAATCAGACTAGCAGACAGTTCATTCAGCAAGGATCTAATTAAGCACAGTTCTAGAACTCAAAACACAGATATAGAATTAACCAAATTCCTTTGCGATAATTCTCTAAGTCTAAGTGCAGCAAACCAAACTTCCGTTTGCGAGAACTAACAGATTAAACTAGCATTAAGCTCGAGTTTGATATGTTCACAATTATCCTAAACCAAACTTTCGTTTGCGCAAAGTTTAATTGCCCAATTTAATTAGTTCAGATTCCTAAACCCCACTTCCGTGACGTATTTAGCAACCTAAGATCTAGATTCTAATTGATCAGGTTAGAACTAGCTTTAAGCACAATTAAATTGAAGAACAGATATAGTTTGAATCCTTAACTGAAATTGAACAAGTCTAGCAAGTCATGAAATCCTATGTGAGAAACCCTAAGTCTAACTAGGAATCTACTCAGACATAGATAATGAAAACATGATCATATGATAAGTAAATTGCATAAAAGAATAAGAGTAAAAAGGGTTCGAAATCTTCTCCAAATACAGATGATGAATTAGGTTCAGATCAGCCCCAAAAGCTCTAAAAATCCTCTGCTCTTAATTATGAAAGTGTATCTAATAAAAACTCTAAAAACTCTATTATATAGGCATAATCTCGGCCAGGGGCTTCTTTGTAAATATCAGGAACTTCTGGATCAAAGTGCAATATCTTGATTCTTCTAAACCGCCGAACTTTTGGCCCATCTCGCTGGTGCAACGATCGTTGCTAGAGTGCAACGATCGACACCTTTCTCTGTCTCGGACAGTGAACTCTATCTCTCGGCCAATCACTCCAAAAATCTCCAAAATGCTCCATAATCTCCAATTTAGCTCCCAACCTGATTGTACCTGTAAAAGACTCTAAACAAAGACAAAAGACACTAAAACACATCTATATCATGGCCTAAAACTAGTAAAAACCATGATATATCAGTGTACAATCACTTTAGAACCAACAAGATAGGGCCGAAACTTCTCAAATGCAAACACAACAACCAATAACTCCTTCTCCGTAGTGGCATAGTTCCTTTGCGCATTATCTAATGTCTTGCTGGCATAGTAAATAGCATGAAGTTTTCTGTCCTTCTTCTGCCCCAGAACAGCTCCTACAGCATAATCGCTTGCATCGCACATTACCTCAAAAGGTAGATCCCAATCTGGTGGCTGAACTATAGGAGTACTCACTAATGCTTGCTTGATCTGTTCAAATGCAGTCTGACAATCTGCAGTGAACTCAAACTTGGTATCCTTACACACAAAAGCAGTTAGTGGTCTAGCAATCTTACTGAAATCCTTGATGAACCGTCTATAGAAACCAGCATGTCCAAGAAAGCTCCTCACAGATTTCACAGAGTCAGGCGCCTGAAGGCTGGTCATTACCTCAATCTTAGCGCGGTCTACTTCGATCCCTGCTTCTGACACTCTATGTCCAAGAACAATGCAATCTCTGACCATGGAATGACATTTCTGAAGGATTATTGTGTTTTTCCATGGTTCAATTCCCAAATTGCAACCTAGCACATAATCTTAAACAGATCTAGGTTCTTGTAACTGAATCATAAAACAAACCTGGACATTACCTTTTGCAGCGGAATGGTGGTAATGACGAGATCAACGAACAGATGATTACCTGTTCCTCCTTGGTATCCACACTCTTACAAGCAGGGGATGGCTGCTAGACCGGATGGAATGAATCAATAGAGAGAGAGATTAGAGAGAGAGGGAGGCCACGGCTGCCACACTCAAAATCGCCAACCAGCATTAGGGTTTCATAACCCATGTTGCAATTTATTAACTCACTAATGGGCCCAAGTTTAATTAATTAAACTAATGGTCCATTAGACTTTTGGGCCCAAGACATAAATCAGACAAAAGCCCATTTGTTGTCTGCCCAACTCTCTGTACAAATACAGTAAATGCCACTGCATCTTACCGTATTAATTCCATCTTAACTTTCCCGTTAGCTATGGTGTGTGACCCTTTGGGATCATACAATACTGGTAATAAGTCCTAAACTTATAGATCAAGAGCGGACTCTAGCAAGCCATCATGATCACCCAGTATTTATGACTTATGTCTGATCTCGACATTTATCATACTTTCTAGAGATAGTACAGTAGATTTCAGGACATTCCCAACAATCTCCCACTTGTACTGGAATCCTACATTCCCTAGTCCTTTTGTCTCAATATCTCGATCTGGCATAAGGCAAGATGCGTGTCATCCTTATATAGCCAGACCATGTTCATCGGACCAGATTTGATACTGACAATGCAAACGACTTGGGCAAGTCCGTTTGGGAGTGGCCACTCTCTTACCAGCTATCAAGTCTCCGATTGGCCTAGAGATATTACCTCCGTTAAACGGCAGGGACAAATCCCATCTTGTTCCATCACTATGAACTACACAATTCATAATACACCCAACCAAGGTCCGTATAGCTCCCAGTTACGAAACAGCGTTAGACAATGATCAGAGTGTATCAATCCATGTGCAGCCATATGCATGCGAACTCAGGTCTAAGGACTATACTCTATAGTCGTATATGAGAACCTCTTATGACACAGATATTAATATCTTGTAGAGTTCTCATCAGCGGGCCAAGTCCGGTCATATGCTCCCCTACATATACCTATGTGTCGACTTTGATGCCGCGCATCTATGACCCCTCGAAACTTGGTCATAAGTCTCAACCCAATCTAGTCTCAAGTGGTTGTTGGTGTTCCAATTTCAACAACCTTCGACTATGGACACTATGATTTATGTCATTTCGTTAAATATGGGGTTTCAGGATCAAGTCTGCTCATGTACTTCGATGGCCCATATATAATGACATGAATCATTTTTGGAACGATTATTTATATCACAGTTAAAATAATCCAGAAATCATAGATTTCATAAACAAAAAATGTTATGTTTACATGAACCTTTCAAAACAACTAAGTAAAGCCCTTTACAAACTCCCACTGAAATCAAGACTACATCTTAATTTCACTCATCCTACAGCTACAGTCTGCGACTCGTGCTTAGGCCTGAGGAGTGGCTTCGTTAATAGATTAGCAACGTTCTCATTCGATGAAACTTGCTTATCTACTTAACACCTCTGTCTTTTATCTCACGGAATAGGTTATACCTACCCTCAAGGTGTTTGGACCTCTGATGTGCAGCTAGTCTCATCTACGCTGGGAATCACATCAAGTTCAGTGATGAACTCTTCTTTCCAAACAACCTCTTTCGCCGCTTCTCAAGCTGCGAAATGTTCAGCTTAAGTCATGGAGTCAGCAACAGTGCCTTGCACCACCAGACAGACACAAGATATAGCCGGACTGTGACCAGGAATTATCTTTGTCTATTGGAAACTTGCCTTTCAGACTCTATCGACTTGTAGCACCTCACTTTCTCCATAAACCAAGAACTTATCCTTAGTATTCCTCAAATACTTTAGGATATTCTTTACGGCAATCCAGTGATTCTTTGCTGGATTTGACTGGTCTTTACTTGTCTTGCTTAACATTAAAGCAACATCAAAACAAGTACGTGTCATGGCATACATGATAGATCCAATTGCCGACGCATATGGAATCCTATCCATGCATTCAAGCTCAGCAGTTATCGTAGGACACTGCTTCTTGCTTAATGTATTGCCATGTGACATTGGCATAAAACCCTTCTTGGATTGCTGATTAGGTGTAGGACTTTGTCAATTTAAGAATCCTGACTTTGTCCTACCAGCTCTTTTGGATCTCTATCTTTAGATCCAAAATCCAAGAACATACGTGGTTTTACCCATGTCAATCACAAAACCAACTCCCAAGCCAGTCCTTTACCGACTGCAGCATTGGGACGTTATTTCCGAGAATCAGTATGTCATCGACATACACTATGAGAAATGCAATATCGCTCCCACTAATCTATTAGTAAACGCACAGTTCCACTTCGTTCCTGTTCAAGTCAAAACCTTGACTACTTCAACAGAACGAAGATTCCAACTCCGATATGTTTGCTTCCATCCATGAATGGATCAATGAAGCTAACTTACACATAGTGTAATTTTTGGAGTCCGGGCTCACTCTCGCTTCTTTGAATTTCGCAGGTTCGTCGCTTTCAATGATCATCAGATCATGCGAACTTTCAATGATTATCAGGTTCAACTAATGACGAGAAATCAATCTCGGATTAGTGACTGATTCATTCAGATCTGCGAACTTCAGGCTCTACAGGTATAGATTCTACAGAAATCTGTAAATCCATCCGCTGCTCTCCCTCAATAGGTTGAGCAGCCTCCTGTATATCTCGAATTTCTTCGAGTTACACTTTTACTCCCACTGTTCTTCTTGGAAAGTAACTTCCCCTCTTAGAAAACAGAATGGACGTAAAAGTAACAAGCCTTGGTTTCCCTAGGACAACCAGCGAAGTAGCACAATTACAAATACTCAGTAAAGACGAATTTGGATCGATTCCAGTCCACATTTATGTGGTGTCTTTCAACTGATATTGGTGGAACTATTTCAGCGTAAACTTAGATATTTCTAGAGAATTATTCTTAAAGAATATCATGGAAGATTCGTGTGACTCATCTTTAATCATTTCTAATAAGATCTGATTCTTTCTCACAGAAACACCTTCAGGTTTTCAGGAGAAATGAGCTGTGAAACGACTTCACACTCATTCAGATGATCACACCATCAATGACTTAAGTATTCTCACTCGTGATCTTATCCAGAGTCTCAATACTTTTGTCACTCAGATTCTATACCTCATTTTGGAACTATTTCGATCATATCAAAGAATTCCGACTTGTGTCTCATCAAATGAACAAAGTCATACTCACTGAAGCAATCAGTAGAGACAATGAAGTACATGAAATTTTCTCTGGCATAACTGCTCATCGGACCACATACATGAGTATGTTCAATCTCCAATAAGCCTTTGGGCCTTTCTCTAGCTCGGCTAAGATGGGCCCTTTGTCTTTTGGTCTAGTAAGCAGAATTCAAGTCTCATAAGATATCCATTCAAATGAGCCCAAAAGTCCATAACTATGGGGTTTCTGAATCTGACTTACTCTATGTGACCAAAACATTTATGCCAAGAAAAATCAGGTTTAATTCATCAGATTTAAACCAATTGCGGTATTTATGTTACATTTTAGGCACTCTATGGTTTAAGATATAAAACCCATTCCTTGAATAGGGTGCTACAATTAATATTTCATTAAGATCAAAAGAACAAAACTTGTCTTTTATCAAAATGAAAAACATTCAAATTCTTACAAGAAAATGAAAGACAACTCTGCTTAAAGCAGGTACATTGTAGCAATTACTTAATACAAAACCAAGCCTCAAAGGGATCTATAAGTGAAAGCCCTACGGCTGAGGCAGCATCCCAAGCTCCTTCCAGACACGCAGTTCCACTTGCCCTTCCTTCAACGTTCTACTGTTGCTCAGGCTCTGCATATTATAACAAATATCAGTGCCACAACCAGTATCCAATACCTATAAGGTATAACTTGAAGTAATAACATGAATACCTGAGGAAGTAGTTTCATACATCAACTTCAACTCCTCATAATCTTCCATGAATTTAATGCAATCTCTCTTCCAATGCCCAGTCTCTTTACAGTAGCAGCACTTACCAACGTAAGAGGTATCTGACTCGGGCTCAGAAGACATACGCTTGCCATGATTCAAAATCTGGACAACTTTGTCTTCACCCTTGTCAGCATTAGGTTTAGTAAACCTACCCTTCTCATTCATGAGATTGTACAGGGTACTCTTCACGTTTGGCTCAACTGTCTTGAGCATGTCATGCAGTTCAGTCAACGTCTTCGTTAAGCCTTTGTTGATATAATTCCTTCTGAACTTATCATAGCTTGACGGCAGTGACTGCAGAATGATCTCAGTTGCCAATTCTTGGCTAACTGGATAATCCAGTTTCCTCAGGTTATCAATGTAACCCATCATTTTACTGACATGAGGATTTACTGGATGATCATTTGGTAGCTTGCAGCTAGTGATAGACTTAACCAACTGGTATCTCTCCACTCTTACCTGCTCCTGAAATTTCAATTTCAGGCTGCTGATCATCTCTATTGGCGACTCCATGTTCTCATATTGCTTCAGCAAATCTGAGTCCATGGTAGCCAATATCAGATCACGCACATCTACCGCATCATTATAATGCTTATTCCAAGCAATTATATACTGCATGAGAGGCATTGGACCCGATCCTCACGGGGAGAGCTCTTTCAAGGACATAATCCTTTCTCTCCTGCCTGAGGACTAGCCTCAGGTTCCGCGACCAAGTCAAGAAATTTGATCCGTTCAGTTTGTCCATCTCAAGGACAGACCGGATCGAGAAAGTGTTTTGATTGTTTGTGCTCGTCATAGCTGAAATTTAGAGATAAATAGAGTTTTAGTTATTTAGTTCATAAAAGAGTAATCTTAATAACTTATAAGAAAACTCGCATTGCATTCAAAATTTCTTTGTTCAACCTCATAAGAATGCAATGATTCCGAGACCCATGTTCAGCTAAATCCAAAGTGGGCCATTGGCCGTCACCCGGAATTAGCTTTACTTGGTAAGCATACACACAACTAGTTATATCTCATATAACTCTCGGTTGTGAATTGGGCCCAAGGCCCAATACACCAGATGTCTCAAGGCCCGGGACTCCCGATGGCCCAGTCAAGGAAACCAATCTCTTACAGCCAAATAATCACTAAAGTCTGGGACTCCCAATGAAATTAGTGACTATATACTACTTTACTTACGCGAAAACAGACACCTCACACTGTAAGCCATATCTGTAATCGAATAAGCGTTAAGTAGCTGACAAGATTGGAAAGACATCCAAGCTTGATATTGTTTTTGAGGATTTTAAGTTTTATTTCCAAAAATAGAAGATTACTATTTTGGGAAACTTACTTATTTTAGAAACTTTCTAAATTTAGAAACATTTTAAAAATAGAAATTTCTAATTTAATATTTTATTAATATTTTCGGATTGGGTCACAAATTATAGGCCCAATTCTTGGCCCAAGACCATAGAATTCCAGTTGGCCCAATAATTTGACATAACCGAGTTGGTTTATTAATTCTGGTCCTAGACCAAATTAACTATCAAAACCATCGGTTATTTACTAAACCAGACCAGCTCTAAATTATTTGGTCCAACCAAATCAAACTTAGACCAGCCTTCGGTTTAGGTTAAAATTCAATTTTGAATTTCAATCCGGTTTAACCAGAAATTAAATAATACCATGTATTAAATAATTTCCAGCAAACCGCGATTTGGGTTAACCGCTTGAACCACCAATTAAATTGGATCGGTTCAGTTAAGTCCAAAACCGGGAAGAAACACCTAGTGTTTTAGCCAATTTGACCTAACTTGCGGTTTAAGGCTTTAAACACACGATTAACCGCCAATTAAATGGACCGGTTAAATCGGTGTGGTTTGGGCAACGAACCGCGAAGCTCGGTTTAACCGATTGACTATTCGCGGGACGTAAAGATTTAACGGGCCAAACGATCGACATGATCGATCGATCATCCACGGCCCATGATCATAATTGATCACTTACGGCCCAATGATCACGATCGATCATGATCGTCCAGCTATCGGCCACGCTCGATCACACGGCCCGTGATTACTCGATCATCGATCGATCCTCTCGACCACGATCGCTCGCAAATCATACGATCACTCGCAAATCATACGATCCATGTAATGATTATGATCGCATGATTACGGCCGATACATTATCACGGTTGATCACTTGTGATTCAAGCAATCAATGGCCATTAGAGATCGATACTACACGATCCCTCTCTCGGCTTTAGCGATCGGCCCATTAACTATCGATGCTCTCGATCACGATCCACAAGGCAACAAGGCATCTCGATCAAACCATGCATCATCGGCCAATAGATAATTAACCTTATCGATCGGTCAATACACGTGATTGACGGCAATAAGCTTGTTAATTATAACCGAGACCATTAGCGATTTAGGGTTTAAAGGATTCTAATCAATTTTTAATTTTCTAATTGATTCTTTAATCCATTAAACACTATTTTGATCCAAATTACAAGAATCTAATGAACCTTGCTCTGATACCACTGAAGGATTATTGTGTTTTTCCATGGTTCAATTCCCAAATTGCAACCTAGCACATAATCTTAAACAGATCTAGGTTCTTGTAACTGAATCATAAAACAAACCTGGACATTACCTTTTGCAGCGGAATGGTGTTAATGACGAGATCAACGAACAGATGATTACCTGTTCCTCCTTGGTATCCACACTCTTACAAGCAGGGGATGGCTGCTAGACCGGATGGAATGAATCAACAGAGAGAGAGATTAGAGAGAGAGAGAGGCCACGGCTGCCACACTCAAAATCGCCAACCAGCATTAGGGTTTCATAACCCATGTTCCAATTTATTAACTCACTAATGGGCCCAAGTTTAATTAATTAAACTAATGGTCCATTAGACTTTTGGGCCCAAGACACAAATCAGACAAAAGCCCATTTGTTGTCTGCCCAACTCTCTGTACAAATACAGTAAATGCCACTGCATCTTACCGTATTAATTCCATCTTAACTTTCCCGTTAGCTATGGTGTGTGACCCTTTGGGATCATACAATACTGGTAATAAGTCCTAAACTTATAGATCAAGAGCGGACTCTAGCAAGCCATCATGATCACCCAGTATTTATGACTTATGTCTGATCTCGACATTTATCATACTTTCTAGAGATAGTACAGTAGATTTCAGGACATTCCCAACAATTTCTCCCAGTTAAGGACCAAGTGCTTCTCCTCACATCTAGTTAGCACTTTGCATAGATTATCCAAGCACTCATTATAAGATGACCCGTAGACTGAAAAATCATCCATAAACACCTCCATAAAATCATCAATCATATCAGTAAATATGGACATCATGCATCTCTGGAAGGTGGCTGGTGCATTACAAAGTCCAAAGGCATCCGGCGGTATGCAAATGTGCCATATGAACAAGTAAAGGTAGTCTTTCCCTGATCCTCTGGATGGATGGGAATCTGGAAGAAGCCTGAATATCCATCTAGGAAGCAATAGTAAGGGTGATTTGCTAACCTCTCCAGCATCTGATCAATGAAAGGCAAAGGGAAATGATCTTTCCTTGTCGCAGCATTGAGCTTCCTGTAATCTATGCACATCCGGTGTCCAGTCACATTCCTTGTAGGAATCAGCTCGTTCTTTTCATTCTTCACTACTGTAACTCCACCCTTCTTAGGCACTACATGGACTGGACTAACCCAATCGCTGTCCGAAATTGGATAGATGACCCCAGCATCTAGGAGCTTCATGATCTCCTTCTTCACCACATCTTTAAGATTAGGATTAAGCCTCCTCTGATGCTCAACTGATGTCTTAGACTCGTCCTCTAGATGTATTCGATGCATGCATAACTCCGGAGAGATACCTGAAATGTCATCAAGAGAATAGCCAAGAGCTTTGCGATGCTTGCGCAGCTTGCTTAGCAGTAAAGTGAGCTCTGCATTATTCAAACTAGCATTAACAATCACTGGATATGTCGAATTAGGTCTAGGAAATGCGTACCTTAGCCCGGATGGAAGTTGTTTCAGCTCAATTTTTGGAGCTTTTTCCTCTGCCCAATCTCTGTCGACTTGCAACGATCGATGCTTAAGCTGTGTCGATCGATGCAAAGTCACGTCAGACACATCTAACTGCATCACTTGCTCAGCAGAATCCATTAGCCTCGCATAGCAGATTGCGGGCTCGTCTTGCAGGTGTTCCAGCTCCATTATATAGCTCAGTAAAGCTCTCTCCAGTGGATCCTCAGCATGTGTCTTATGAAAGTAATCTGCAGCCAAATTACTGAGTGTGTCCACATAAAAGGTCTGTCCGTCGATGGTTGGTCTCTTCACCAGTTTGTCCATATCAAAGCTCATCTTCAGATCACCCACGTTCAGAATTATCTTACCTCTCTGGCAGTCAATCATCGCAAAATCAGTAGGAATCACACATTGGCCGATCATTATAGGTACATCTTCTAGTACTCCTTCATGAATTCTGATTGTTCTGTCTGCTAAAACCAGTGAGATCCTAGTGGGAAAGAAGTCAGTCATCCCAAGTGTCTTAGCAACAGAGAAGGGCATAAGGTTCACACTAGAACCAAGATCACATAGAGATCTCTCAAATCTTTCCTTGTAGATACCACAATCCAATACAAAGCTTCCTGGATCTTTCAACTTCTCAGGAATTCTGCCCTGAATCACTGCACTACATACCTCTATGATCATTATTACACTCTCCTCATCAGACCATTTACCAGCAAGTAAGTCCTTAAGACATCTCTTCATCACAGGAGTAGTCTCCATAGACTCAATCAAAGGCACTTCAATCTTTACCTTTTTAATGATCTCCTTGCATTTGGCATACTGCTTATCGTTCTTAGCCTTCCTGGGGTTCTTAGGAAAAGGTACCTTAGGCTTGTAGACCCTTTCATTCGACTTCTTCAGATTTTCTTCGTCTGAGCTCTCTGCAGTCGCCTTGCGTCGATCGTTGCTAGTGTTGCATCGATCGTTGCTGGGCGACTGTGTTACGACCTCTGCATCGAGCTTGGGCTCATCATCCTTGTTTTTGCTTTGCATCGACCGTTGCTGGGGTGCGTCAATCGATGCATTGCGAATTCCACGGATCTCATCTTTCATTTCTTCAATTTCCACGATTTCTTCGACACTCAACTGCTTTTTCTGGGCAGGAAACAACTCCTTACCACTTCTTAACGTCACTGCATTGCACTGGTACTTAGGATTAGCATCAGTTCATCCCGGAAGAGATCCATCTGCCCTCTTAACATATCCAGCAGTCTGCGCGACCTGAGCATCAAGCCTCTTCACATGTGAGCTTAAGGACTCAAATTTCCCATTCAGATATTCATACACAGCATCCAATTTCTTGTTGAAATCTACAGCAGTCTTAGTCTGTCCTTTCAGCAACTGTTCCATCATCGCTTCCATATTGCTCTCATGAGCATTAGCAGCAGGAGGTGCCTGATAGGAGGATGATCCATAAGTCCTCTGATTACCTTGCTGAAAAGGCTTCTGAAAACCAGCATTCTGTCCACTAAACCTGTTTCCTTGCTGACCACTAAACCTGTTTCCTTGGAATCCAGAGCCACCAATGTAGTTCACATCCTCTTCCTGATGATCTTCATCAGCTCCAAACACCTCAACATCTTGAGCAAAGTGGACAGCTTTCTTCGAAGTCAACAAACTATGAATAGTGTCCAACTTACTCCTGATATCAGCAATTTCCAGATTATCTATCTTCCCACCAGACTCCTTCCTTTTCTTATCAGCAGTCTTAGTGCTATTACTGCTCACCAAATTATCAATCAGTGTCTTAGCTTACTCAAGAGTCCTTGTGTTGAAATTTCCATTGCTGGAATTGTCCAACGCAGTCTGATAGTGTGATATATCATGGTTTTTACCCATTTTATGCCATGATATAGATGTGTTTTTAGTGTCTTTTGTGTTATTTTAGAGTCTTTTACAGGTTTAATCAGGTTTGGAGCTAATTGGAGATAATTGGAGTATTTTGGGGCTTTTGGAGCATTTTGGCCGAGAGTTTAACTCACTGCCCGATTTGATGATCATGCATCGATCGACATACCTTTGGTGTCGATCGACACACTAGCGAGATGGGCCGTACGCGGCGGTTTAACAAAGTTATGAAGATTTGCAGAGAAGCCCAGAATAGTTCCAGTATTTACACAGAAGCCCCAGCCGAGATTTTTCCTATATATTTAGAGTTTTGGCTTTTATTTTAGATACGCTTTCATACTTAGAGCTAAGAGATTTTTAGAGCTTTTGTGGCTGATCTAATCCTGTACTTCATCTATTTTGGAGAAGATTTCGAACCCCTTTATCTATTTAATTTCTTATATGCAATCTATTATTTCTATGATTTCTGTTCCATTAATCATGTCTGAGTAGATTCATAGTTAAGTTTAGGGTTTCTCATTAAGGATTTTATGACTTGCTAGACTTGTTTAATTCAGTTAAGGATTCACATGATTAGAATGTTCTTCGATCGAAATTGTACTTAATGCTAGTTCTAACCTGATCAATTAGAATCTAGATCTTAGGTTGCTAAATACGACACGGGAGTGTGGTTTAGAATCTGAACTATTTAGGTTGAGCAATTAAATTATTCGCAAAGAGATTTGGTTTAGTTTAATTGTGAACATATCGAACTTGAAATTAATGCTGGTTTAATCTGTTAGTAATTGCAAAGAGATTTGGATTACTGCACTTAGACTTAGAGGATTTTCGCAAAGAGATTTGGTTAATTCTAATTCCGTGATTTGAGTTCTAGAACTGAGTTTAATTTGATCCTGACTGATTAACTTGTCTGCTTGTCTGCTTTCCTGAGAATTTCCTAGACTTAGCGCTTTTAGTTTATTGCTTTCACAACAAATTCCTGCTACTGATTTACTTTCTCGCTTTGCTATTTACTTTACAACAATTTGCTTACATTCTAGTATTAATCTCTACTGTTCTGATCTATCGAGACCAGTGTCCCTGTGGATTCGATAACCCTATATACTACATTGATATTGCTGTGCACTTGCAGCTAGTATAGGGAATAAAACCTGACCTATCAAGTTTTTGGCGCCGTTGCCGGGGACTCTTAGAGTCTTCGATAGGACCGAACTTAGGGTTTTTACTAGGAAGTTTTTTTTGTTTTTTTTTTTTTGTTTTCGTTTTTATTTTATTTTTTACTGATTTCTTCTCTGTTTTCTCTCTGTCGCAGGTACCGATTTCGCCTTGCGTCGATCGTTGCACCTCTTGTGTCGATCGTCACTAAGCGATTTGAGATTGAATCGATCGTTGCACTGTTAGCATCGATCGTTGCTTGACGATTACAGACAGTTTATGCAGAAGCGTGAAACTCGAAGTAATCCGAACTTAAGCCTAATCAATCTCGATCTTGAAGAACTTGGACGTCTAGAGAGGTCTAACAAAAGAGAAAGAAGAGAAAGAATGGTAGTACAGAGGCTGATTCTAGTACGCGATGATCAAGGTACTCTGAGGGACCACGATAACAACCCGTACAATGCTGCTTGGCAAAGGGTTGATGCTGAAGGGAATGTCATCCCTGACCCTCCTGAGCCACCGCAACAGGAGCAGAACCAAGCGCCAAGACAGGCCCAGGGTAGAGAGATGGTTGTCCATGAGAGAACCTTAGCTGACTACAACAGACCGGATGAGTTTCATGCAAACTGGTCAGCTCTGATTCTTCCTGGTTTTGAGAGGGATGATTTTGAGATCAAGACCATCTACTACTCGCTGATGAAACAGAATACATTCCATGGTCATCCTACAGAGCAGCCTATGGATCACATTGATACATTTGAGGACCTAATCAATGGCATGAAGTATGATGGAGTCTGCCAAGATTATCTGTTCCTCAAGCTCTTTCCATACAGTCTCGCTGGAGACGCTGCTGCATGGCTGAAGCAACTGGCACCTGGTCAGTATACTACTTGGGCAGCCCTGAAGAGTGAGTTTCTGCGTCACTTCTATGATGATGCGCGTTCCGATCAGTCCAGACAGGACATTCTGACATTTACCCAAGGTTCTACTGAGCCACTTAAGACTGCTTGGATGAGATTTAGGAAGTACCAGCGTGACTGTCCACACCATGGATTCACTGAGGTCACATTGCTAGGTATCTTCTTCAGAGGCATAGATCTGCCATATCAGTCTGCGCTGGATAACTCCAGTAATGCAAACTTCAACACCAGAACTCCTGCACAAGCTAAGCAGTTGATTGAGAACCTAGTGAGCAGCAACAGTTGCAAGACTATGGATGATAGGAGGAAGAAATCTGGTGGAAGTGTAGAGAATACAGAGATGGCTGAGTTGAGATCTAGAATTGACACAATCTGCAATCTCCTGACTGGTAAAAAGGCTGTCCACTTTGCACAAGATGTAGAAGTAATTCAGACTGAGGAGGACACTCAGGAAGAAGATGTGAATTACATTGGAGGATCTGGTTTCCAAGGTAACAGATTTGGTAATCAGCAGGGAAACAGATTTTTCAATGGAGGACAGAAGAGTGCCTTCGCAGGCAATCAGAGCTCAGCTGGTTTTGGACAGACAAGTGGTTTTCAGAAGCCTTTTGGACAAGGTACTCAGAGAACCTATGGATCTTCATCTTATCAGACTCCTCCTGCACCTACAGCTCATGAGAGTAGAATAGAAGCAATGATGGAACAACTTATGGAAAGTCAAACCAAGAGTACCGTGGAGAGCAACAAGAAGTTAGATGCTATCTACGAGGATCTCAATGGAAAGATCGAGTCTATGAACACTCACATGAAGCAGTTGGATACTCAGGTGAATCAGATTTCCAGCTCTATGAAGGGAAAAGGAGTAGCAGACACTCATATTAAAGCCTGGTCTGTGTACATTAATGATGGATCTCACCTAGGTGAAAAATTTGAGCTAAGTACAGCTGAATTAGTGAAAGAAGAAGAGATCTCGGATTTTGGAGAAAATCTCTCGGGTGAAAAATACAGTGTTGCATCGATCGACACACATCTAGTGTCGGTCGATGCAAGTCGTGAACAGACAGACTTGCCGAATGATAATGGTATTGATGCAGATTTGAACCTTGATAGCTTGTTCTCTGGAGTCTCTGAGATTTCTCAACAGGAAATCTATGCGCAAATCATTAGACAACACTCCTCAGTATCTGAAGTGATTAAGCAGGAGATAGAAGAGCTTAAGAAGCTAGAGGAGATTGGTGAAGAATTGGAAGAAATTCCATCCTCTGATGATCCACCTTATCACCCATGTGTGCAGATGTATTTGAACAAGATGCTGCCTTTAGATGAGGAGCTGAGAGACTGGGTGATTATAGTTCCTCAACATATTAGTGATGTTCTGCTGACTAAGATCCCGAAGAAGCTGCCAGACCCTGGAGTCTTTGTGCTTAACTGTTCTATTTTTGAAGATAGTTTTAGGCGCTCTCTTTGTGATTTAGGAGCTGCTGGAAGTCTTATGCCATACTCTGTGGCAGAGAAGCTGGGAATGCTGGATTTTAAGCCTACTAGGACCTCTCTTGTCCTGGCTGATCAGTCTATAAGAGTTCCGGAGGGACTTCTTGAGGACATCCCGGTGAGAGTTGGAAACTATTTAGTTCCAACAGACTTCCTAGTGCTGAAATATGACTGTGATCCGGATGAAGCGTTGTTACTTGGAAGACCATTTTTGGCTACAGCGGGAGCGGTAATTGATGTTAGGAACAGCCTGATATACCTCCATCTGAGAGATGAACCGCTGCGTTATGAGATGGATAAGCTGCGAAGACCACTGAAAGATGGGCAGACATTCACCATCATGGAAGCAGATGATGGGCAGCCGGATGACACTGTGATTATAGATTCTGGGGCGCATTTTACTCCATCTTTTCTTGGACACGAGCATTCTATGACAGCCTACTCGCCACCCTGGATGAGGAGACTTTAACGGAGACAGAAAAAGTCTCTGTCAAGATCGCTTGGTGCCTAAAAGATCTTGTTCGTCCGGTCAAGCTAATGACCTTAAACAAGCGCTGAGTGGGAGGCAACCCACTGTTTTCGTTTTTGCATTTTGATTTTAGTGTTTTTATAGGATTTTACGCTTGTTTATGGTTTTGGTGAGTTTTTGTTTGCAGGTCTCGGATTAAAACGCAGTGCGTCGATCGACACACCATTGTGTCGATCGTCACAATACGACAGAAATCGCACTGCAGCGATCGTTGCGGTCCTGAGCAACGATCGATTATACACGAAAAATCGCCTAGCAACGGTCGATGCACTTAGTGCAACGATCGATGCCTGACTGGGACAGAGGTAAAATCCGAGAGAACTCAACCATCCTTAAACAAATTTTTATTTCCTTTTGCCAATCCTTCGCTTGACACTACTGGGGACAGTGTGTCTTAAGTGTGGGGGAGGTTCTACTAACTTCTTTCTTTTGTTTTCTTAAGAGTCAGTTAAAATTTTCAAAATTTTTGTTTTATTGAGTCAAAATTTGTTTAAGTAAGAAACAATGATTTTTTGAGAAGATTAGTAGCACTTGCAGGAACTTAAGTAACCATTGGGATGAAGCTGCAGATTATCTCTGACTATTAGAAAACCCAGACATGGATCAACCTACTGAGGACACCCACATCACTTCAGGTATTAGAGGATCCTTTTACTGACTTCACCCTAATACTGACTTAGAATTTCTCACCTAAGGGCTTGGTATACTTTGTGTCGGATTCCCTTGTTAGTTCTGACACAGCCTGTAAACCTGTCCTATTTAGTTCCCTTCTCCCCTTCCAAATAAAAAAAGATAATAAACTGAGGATGAGTTAGTAACTCCGAAGTGGTCATGGGAATGGTAGCTAAAACTCTCATATCCTGTGCATCCATGGAATGTGTCCAAGGTACACCCCTTAACGGGAAGAGCACTGATAAAAAAAAAAAAAATTGATACCCAAAGGGGAAAAATCAGAATGCTAAGGAAGGGAAAGAGAAGAAAGGGACTAGAGAAAGATAGTATGGTGGTCTAGAGCTGATAAGGTAAGAATCCATGTGCCTTTGATCGATACTCCTTAGGTGAGACCGCACTTAAATACTTGCAGAAGTCAGTAGGGAGAATTTGAATGCTTGAATGGGATTGTGGAGTTTACTTAGGACAGTTGCTAAGTGTGGGGGAAGTATATGTTGGTCTTGATGTCTGCAGGTTGATTCTTTCATGTGGTTTACTAAGGGGAATCTGAGTGTTGCTGCTTCTAGGATGAAAAGAGTTTCTGAAGAGTTTTCAAACCTCTTCACTGCATTTTAGTTCTATGTTTTGCTTGAGGGCAAGCAAAGGCTAAGTGTGGGGGAGTTGATATATCATGGTTTTTACCCATTTTATGCCATGATATAGATGTGTTTTTAGTGTCTTTTGTGTTATTTTAGAGTCTTTTACAGGTTTAATCAGGTTTGGAGCTAATTGGAGATAATTGGAGTATTTTGGGACTATTGGAGCATTTTGGCCGAGAGTTTAACTCATTGTCCGATTTGATGATCATGCATCGATCGACACACCTTTGGGGTCGATCGACACACTAGCGAGATGGGCCGTACGCGGCGGTTTAACAAAGTTATGAAGATTTGCAGAGAAGCCCAGAATAGTTCCAGTATTTACACAGAAGCCCCAGCCGAGATTTTGCCTATATATTTAGAGTTTTGGCTTTTATTTTAGATACGCTTTCATACTTAGAGCTAAGAGATTTTTAGAGCTTTTGGGGCTGATCTAATCCTGTACTTCATCTATTTTGGAGAAGATTTCGAACCCCTTTATCTATTTAATTTCTTATATGCAATCTATTATTTCTATGATTTCTGTTCCATTAATCATGTCTGAGTAGATTCATAGTTAAGTTTAGGGTTTCTCATTAAGTATTTTATGACTTGCTAGACTTGTTTAATTCAGTTAAGGATTCACATGATTAGAATGTTCTTCGATCTAAATTGTACTTAATGCTAGTTCTAACCTGATCAATTAGAATCTAGATCTTAGGTTGCTAAATACGACACGAGAGTGTGGTTTAGAATCTGAACTATTTAGGTTGAGCAATTAAATTATTCGCAAAGAGATTTGGTTTAGTTTAATTGTGAACATATCGAACTTGAAATTAATGCTGGTTTAATCTGTTAGTAATTGCAAAGAGATTTGGATTACTGCACTTAGACTTAGAGGATTTTCGCAAAGAGATTTGGTTAATTCTAATTCTGTGATTTGAGTTCTAGAACTGAGTTTAATTTGATCCTGACTGATTAACTTGTCTGCTTGTCTGATTTCCTGAGAATTCCCTAGACTTAGCGCTTTTAGTTTATTGCTTTCACAACAAATTCCTGCTACTGATTTACTTTCTCGCTTTGCTATTTACTTTACAACAATTGGCTTACTTTCTAGTATTAATCTCTACTGTTCTGATCTATCGAGACCAGTGTCCCTGTGGATTCGATAACCCTATATACTACATTGATATTGCTGTGCACTTGCAGCTAGTATAGAGAATAAAACCTGACCTATCATAGTGGAGGTCAATGCCTCTGAAGAATTTGCCCAGCAATGTCACTTCAGTGAATCCATGATGAGGACAATCTCGTTGGTACTTCTTAAACCTCATCCAGGCAGTCTTAAGAGGCTCTGTAGGACCTTGGGTGAAGGTGAGAATATCTTGTCTTGACTGATCAGAGCGTGCATCATCATAAAAGTGCCTCAGAAACTCTCTTTTCACAGCATCCCAAGTAGTAAACTTGCCAGGTGCAAGTTGCTTCAGCCAAGCTAAAGCCTCTCCAGCGAGAGAATAGGGGAACATCTTAAGGTAGAGAAAATCATAGTTCACCCCATTATACTTCATCCCAGTGACGAAGTCTTCGAAGCCATCAATGTGATCCATCGGCTGCTCATGTGGTAGACCATGGAATGGATTTTGCCTCAGCAGAGTATAGTACACAGTCTTGATCTCAAAATTATTCCTCTCAAATCCAGGAGGTACAATTGCTGACCGGTTAGCATAGAACTCATCCGGTCGGTTATAATCAGCAAGAGTCCTCTCATTAGCAGCAGGAGGATTAACCATCTGCCTCTCACCTTCAGGCTCAGGTTCAGGGTCAGGTTCGGGTATCACACGTCCCTCAGCATCTATCCGTTGCCCAGCAGCATTGTACGGATTGTTCTGTCGGTCTCTCAGAACACCATGAGCATCAGGTATCAGAATCAAGCGCTCTTGTACCATCCCTGCTCGTTGACTTTTCCTGTTTGTTCTCTCTAGTCTAGCAAGTTCTTCAAGCCTGAGATTCAGGAGATTTGAGTTCGGATTACTTCTGGTCTCACGCGTCTACAAAAACCGTCTGTAAGCGCAGTGCAACGATCGATTCAACTCAATTCGCCCTACAACGATCGATTCAAAAGATGCATCGATCGATGCTAAGCGAAAATCAGACCTGTAACAGAGAAAAACAGAAAAATAAATTAGTAACTAAAAAAAAAACAAAAACGAAAAACCTAGTCTAAATCTATCGAAGACTCAAAAGAGTCCCCGACAACGGCGCCAAAAACTTGATACGATCAGGTTTTAATCCCTAGATCTACACTGCAAGTGCACAGACGATCATTAGTATATAGGGTATCGAAATCCACAGGGACTCTAGACCTTATGATAGATTATAGAATTTTCAGGTTAAGCTAGGTGAAATCAATGAGAAACTAAATAAGCAAAACAAGAAAGTAAATCAATAGCAGGAGTGGTTTGTAAGCAATTAACTAAAAGCGCTAAGTCTAGGGAGTTCTCAGGAAATCAAACAAGCAGACAAATTATCAGTCAGGATCAAATTAAGTCTGGTTCTAGAACTCAAACACAGATATATAATTAACCAACTTTCGTTGTGAGAATTCTCTAAGTTTAATAGCAGAAACCCAATTTTCTTTGTAATTCGTAACAGATTAAACTAGCCTTAAGTGCAGGTTCGATTTGTTCACAATTCAATTAAACCAAATTTCTTTGTGAGTAATTTAATTGCTCAACCTAAATAGTTCAGATTCTAAATCACACTTTCGTGTCAATTTAACAACCTAAAGTCTAGATTCTAAGTGATCAGGTTAGAAACTAGTATTAAGCTCAATTATGTTTGAAGAACAAATAAGTTATGAATCCTAACTGATTAATTATATCTAGCAAGTCATAAAAACCTTTATGAGAATCCCTAAACCTAACTATGAATCTACTCAGACAAGATTAATGAAACAGAAATCATAGAAATAATAGATTGCATAAATAAAGAGTAAAGATTAAAGGGGTTCGAAATCTTCTCCAAAAGCAGGAAGCAGTACAGGATTAGATCAGCCCCAAAAGCTCTAAAATCTCTATGCTCAAAGTATGAAAGCGTCTCTAAAATTAAACACCAAAAACCTAATTATAAAGGCCTAATCACGGCTGGGGCTTCTTTGTAATTATTGGAAACTTCTGGGCCAAAGTGCAATATCCAAACTTCATTAAACCGCCGAAGATAAGCCCATCTCGCGTGTGTGTCGATCAATGCACATAGTGTGCCGATCGATGCAATCCTCTGTTTTGGACAGTGAACTCTATCTCTCGGGTCAAAACTCCAAAATGCTCCAAAAAGCTCCATAATCACCAAATCCGCTCCAATCGTGCATATGTCTAATAATACATGTAAAAGACTCTAAGGAAACACCAAAAGACTCTAAAACACAGTTATATCATAGTGTAAAACCGGTAAAAACCATGATATATCATGGGGACAAGCTCAGGAAGAAGCTTTCAACTAGCTCAAACAATGCTTAACCCATGCATCCGTTTTGGTACTTCCTAACTTTGATATTCCATTTGAGATTGAATGTGATGCTTCTGGAACAGGAATATGAGCTGTTCTAACTCAAGGAGGAAGCGAGTAGCTTTCTTTAGTGAAAATCTCAGTGGTGCTACACTCAATTACCCTACCTATGACAAAGATCTTTATGCTTTGGTAAGGTCACTTGAAACTTGGCAACACTACTTACTATCTAAAGAGTTTGTGATTCATACAGACCATGAGACTCTTAAGCACCTAAGAGGCCAAACCAACATCAAGAAGAGACATGCAAGGTGGTTGGAGTGTGTGGAGACATTCCCATACATGATCAAGTACAAGAAAGGCAAAGAAAACATTGTAGCTGATGCATTATCCATGAGGCATACTCTTATATCTACAATGGAGGCTAAGATCATGGGATTTGAACACATCAAAGGTGCGTATGAAGCTGATCCAGAATTTCAAGAAGTCTACAAGGAAACCACTAAGGCAGCCTTTGGAGCATTCTATCAACAGGATGAGTTCCTCTTCAAGGACAGAAGGCTATGCATTCCTCAAGGATCCATGAGAGAGCTACTGACCAAAGAAGCTCATGTAGGTGGTTTATGTAGGATTATGTTAGTTCTTAGGTTTAATTATCAGATTACAACCTATCACATAATCAACTAGGATCTAGGTGATTTGCAGTTGAATCATAAACAGATCGAGATCATTACCTTGTGATTAGCGCAGCGGGTTGGTAATGAAGAGATCAATGAGAGCAGATGATGAACTGGCTCCTCCTCAGGTATCCACACGCTTACAAGCTACTGGATCAGGCTGCTAGACCAAGCTGGAACAACAGAGAGAGAGGAGGACGACCAGACCTAGAAATCGCAGAAGCATAGGGCTAACTGGCGTCCCCTCTTTCTTTATATAGGCCCAAGTAATTAAACTAATGGCCTATTGGGCTTTTGGGCCCACGGCCCAAATCAGACAAAAGACTGTATTTTGTCTGGCCCAATTCTCTGTACAAATGCAGTAAATGTCTTGCATCTTACTGTATTAATTCCTTTTAACTTTCCCGTTAGCTATGGTGTGTGACCCTTTGGGATCATACAAAAACTGGTAATAAGTCCTAAACTTATAGATCATGAGCGGGCTCTAGCAAGTCATCATGACCACCCAGTATTTATGACTTATGTCTGATCTCGACACTTATCATACTTTCTAGAGATAGTACAGTAGATTTCAGGACATTCCCAACAATCTCCCACTTGTACTGGAATCCTACATTCCCTAATCCTTTTGTCTCAATATCTCGATCTGGCATAAGGCAAGATGCGTGTCATCCTTATATAGCCAGACCATGTTTATCGGACCAGATTTGATACTGACAATGCAAACAACTTGGGCAAGTCCGTTTACCAGCTATCAAGTCTCCGATTGGCCTAGAGATATTTCCTCCATTAAACGGCAGGAACAAATCCCATCTTGTTCCATCACTATGAACTACACACTTTATAATACACCCAACCAAGGTCCTTATAGCTCCCAGTTACGAAACAGCGTTAGACAATGATCAAAGCGCATCAATCCATGTGCAGCCACATGCATGCGAACTCAGGTCTAAGGACTATACTCTATAGTCGTATATGAGAACCTCTTATGACACATATATTAATATCTTGTAGAGTTCTCATCAGCGGGCCATGTCCGGTCATATGCTCCCCTACATATACCTATGTGTCGACTTTGATGCCGCGCATCTATGACCCCTCGAAACTTGGTCATAAGTCTCAACACACTCTAGTCTCAAATGGTTGTTGGTGTTCCAATTTCAACAACCTTCGACTATGGACACTATGATTTATGTCATTTCGTTAAACATGGGGTTTCAAGATCAAGTCTACTCATGTACTTCGATGGCCAATATATAATGACATGAATCATTTTGGAACGATTATTTTATATCACAGTTAGAAATAATCCAGAAATAAAATTTTCATTAACATTTAAAAAATGTTTACATGAACCAATCAAAATAACTAAAATAAAGCCCTCACAACTCCCACTCAAAAAGAGATTACATTTGAATATCTCTAATTCCTACAGCAGCAGTATGCAACTCGTGCTTAGGTCTCGGGAGTGGTTTTGTCAACGGGTCAGCCACGTTCTCATCAGTGGGAACTCTGCTGACCATCACTTCACCTCTATTCACTATATCACGAATCAGGTGATACCTTCTCATAATATGTTTAGATTTCTGATGATGTCTCGGTTCCTTAGCTTGAGCAATTGCACCATTGTTGTCACAATACAGTGCTAGTGGCTCAGTAGCATTTGGGAATACACCGAGTTCAATCATGAAGTTCCTTATCCAAACTCCTTCCTTCGCAGCTTCTGAAGCAGCGATGTATTCAGCTTCAGTTGTGGAATCTGCCACGGTGCTCTGCTTGGAGCTCTTCCAACTTACTGCACCGCCATTCAGACAGAAGATGTAACCAGACTGTGACCGGAAATCATCTTTATCTGTCTGAAAACTTGCATCCATGAATCCACTCATTTCAAGCACTTCACTTCCTCCGTAAACCAAGAATTTGTCCTTAGTATTTCTCAAATACTTCAGGATATTCTTTACGGCAATCCAGTGATTCTCACCTGGATTAGACTGGTAACTACTCGTCATGCTTAGTGCATAAGCAACATCAGGACGAGTACAGATCATGGCATACATGATAGATCCTATAGCCGAAGCATAAGGAATCCTACTCATGCGCTTAAGCTCGTCAGGTGTTTTAGGACACTGAGTCTTGCTTAGTGTAGCACCATGTATCATTGGCGTGAACCCCTTCTTGGATTTATCCATTCCGAATCGATGCAGGACTTTGTCTATATAAGAATCTTGACAAAGTCCAATCAGCCTTTTAGATCTATCTCTAAAGATTCGGATTCCAAGAACATACGCGGCCTCACCCATGTCCTTCATGGAAAAACAACTTCCCAGCCAGTCTTTAACAGACTTCAGCATTGGAATATCATTTCCAAGAAGTAATATGTCATCGACATATAGGATAAGAAACGCCACTTTGCTCCCACTAGTTTTCTTATACACACATTGTTCTTCCTTGTTTCTGATGAAGTCAAAATTCTTTATTGCCTCATCAAAACGAAGATTCCAACTCCTGGATGCTTGCTTCAATCCATAAATGGATTTATGAAGTTTGCATACTTTCCCAGCATTCTTAGGATCAATGTAACCGTCAGGCTGTGTCATATACACATCCTCCTCCAAGATTCCATTCAGGAAGGCGGTTTTCACATCCATCTGCCAAATCTCATAATCATAATAAGCGGCAGTTGCTAGGAGAATCCGAATTGATTTCATCATGGCCACTGGTGAATAGGTTTCATCATAGTCTATACCATGAATTTGCTTGAAACCTTTTGCCACCAACCTGGCCTTGTAAATCTGGACATTTCCATCCATGTCAATCTTCTTCTTGAAGATCCATTTACACTCGATGGCTTTAGCACCAGCGGGTAAGTCAACCAGTGAAAACACTCGGTTTACAGACATGGAGTCCATCTCGGATTCAGTGGCTTCACGCCACTTTAAGGAGTCAGGGCCTATCATGGCTTCTGCAAAGTTCGAGGGTTCATCACCGTCAATGATCAAAAGATCATGGCAATTAGTCACGAGGAATCCCTGATATCTATCGGGTTCGTGACGGATCCTTCCGGATCTTCGAACTTCAGGTACTACAGGTTCAGGTTCTACTACAACTTCATGTAATTCATCCTGCTGTTCTTCCTCATTAGGTTGAACAGGTTCCTGTCCTTCTTGAATTTCATCAAGTTGTACCTTACTCCCACTATCTTTCTTAGAGAGAAATTCCCTCTCAAGAAAAGTACAATCCCGAGCAACAAAGATCTTATTCTCGGATCGCAGATAGAAGTAATAAGCCTTGGTATCCCTAGGATAACCAATGAAGTAGCACTTGTCAGATTTTGGTGTAAGCTTGTCTGAGATTAATCTTTTGACATAGGCTTCACAACCCCAAATTCTGAGAAAAGACATTACTGGAGCCTTTCCAGTCCATAACTCATATGGTGTCTTTGCTACTGCTTTTGATGGCACTCTGTTCAGTGTGAACGTTGCGGTCAGCAAAGCATATCCCCAAAGGGATATAGGAAGGTCTGTGTGACTCATCATGGATCGGACCATATCTAACAATGTCCGATTCCTTCTCTCAGACACACCATTCCACTGAGGTGTTCCAGGAGGTGTGAGTTGGGAGATGATCCCACACTCACTCAGATGATCACGGAATTCCTGGCTCAAGTATTCTCCTCCTCGGTCCGACCGAAGAGCCTTAATACTTTTACCAAGTTGGTTCTGTACTTCATTCTGGAATTCTTTGAATTTCTCAAAGGTTTCCGACTTATGTTTCATCAAGTAGACATATCCATATCTACTTAAATCATCAGTGAATGTAATGAAGTACTGATAGTTTCCTCTAGCATTTGTGGACATTGGGCCACACACGTCAGTATGTATCAGGCCCAATAGTTCACTGGCCCTTTCTGTGGGTTTATTAAAAGGGGCCCGTGTCATTTTGCCCATTAGGCAAGATTCGCATTGCTCACAAGACTCAAAGTCAAATGAGCCCAAGAGTCCATTTGAATGGAGCCTCTTGACGCGTTTCTCACTGATGTGCCCCAAACGACAATGCCAGAGAAACGTTTCATTTTCTTCGTTAGATTTGAACCGTTTTGTATTAATGTTATATACTGGAGTAGATTGATCCAGCATGTACAGCCCATTAATAAGAGGGGCACAACCATAGAACATATCATTGAGATTAAAGGAACACAATTTATTCTTAATAGAAAAATCAAATCCTTGTAAATCCAATAATGAAACTGAAATGATATTTCTGCTTATAGCAAGTACAAAATAACAATTCTCAAGTTCTAAAATCAATCCAGAAGGTAAAGATAACAAGTAAGTGCCAACGGCCAGTGCTGGAACCTTCGCTCCATTGCCAACCCGCAACTCTACTTGCCCTTGCTTCAACCTTCTACTGTTGCTGAGCGCCTGCACATTAGTACAAATATGAGCCCCACATCCAGTATCTAATACCCAAGTGGTATTATCAGAAGTAGTAGTATTTACTTCAATAACAAAAATACCTGAAGCAGTAGTCGCGAAGGACTTCTTCTTCTCCTTCAGACTTTCCTGGTATTTCTTACAGTCCCTGCGATAATGCCCTGCCTCTTTGCAAAAGTGGCAGATATCAGAAGGCCCAGCTTTAGACACGGGCTTGGGCTTGGTCTTTTCTTTGTGGACTGCCTTGCCCTTTCCTTTGTCTGCAGCGGATTTCTTAAAACCCTTGCCCTTCTGCACCATGAGTACAGACGGCTCCTTGGTCTTCTTCAGATTAGGTTCTGCAGTCTTGAGCATACCATGTAGCTCAGGCAAAGTCTTTGTCAACCCATGCATATTATAGTTCAAGACGAACTGGTCATATGCAGGAGTAAGAGACTGCAGAACGATATCACAAGCAAGCTCTTGGCTTATAGGACAGTCGAGTCTTGTCAAATGATCGAGATAACCCATCATTTTCAGAACATGTGGACTCACTGCTGCATCCTTAGCCATTTTACAGTCCAAGAGATTCTTTACAGTTTGGAATCTCTCTGTACGAGCCTGCTCCTGAAACAACGCTTTCAGGTTTGTCATCAGTTCCATGGGACAAGTCAGGCCTTCCCACTGAATCTGCAGATCGGGAGCCATTGTCGCCAACATTAGGCAAACCACGTCATTAGCATCTGAAGAATGCGTATCCCAAGCATTCTTCACAGCTTGCGAGGCATTATTCGCAGGTCTAGGGGGGAGAACTCTTTCAAGGACATAAGCCTTCTTCTCCTGCCTGAGCACAAGTCTCAGGTTCCTGGACCAGTTCAGGAAGTTTGATCCGTTCAGTTTGTCCTTCTCAAGGGCAGACCGGATCGAGAAAGTGTTTTGTGTTGTTGTGCTTGACATAGCTGAAATTATGAGACAATAGAGTTTTAGTTATTTAGTTCATAAAAGAGTAATCTTAATAACTTATAAGAAAACTCGCATTGCATTCAAAATTTCTTTGTTTAACCTCATAAGAATGCAATGATTCCGAGACCCATGTTCAACTAAAACCAAAGTGGGCCACTGGCCGTCACCCAGAATTAGCTTTACTTGGTAAGCATACACACAGCTAGTTATATCCATATAACTCTCGGTTGTGGATTGGGCCCTAGGCCCAATTCACCAGATGTCTCAAGGCCCGGGACTCCCGATGGCCCAGTCAAGGAAACCAATCTCTTACAGCCAAATAATCACTAAAGTCTGGGACTCCCAATGAAATTAGTGACTATATACTACTTTACTTACGCAAAAACAAACACCTCACACTGTAAGCCATATCTGTAATTGAATAAGCGTTAAGTAGCTGACAAGATTGGGCAAGACATCCAAGCTTGATATTGGTTTTGAGGATTTTAGGTTTTCCTTCCAAAAAATAGAAGATTACTATTTTGGGAAACTTTCTAAATCTAGAAACATGCTAAAATTAGAAACTTCTAATATTAGAAAACTTTCTAATTTAATGTTTTATTAAAGTTTTCGGTTGGGTCACAAATTATAGGCCCAATTCTTGGCCCAAGACCACAGAATTCCAATTGGCCCAATAATTTGACATAACCTAGTCGGTTCATTAATTCTGGTCCAAGACCAAATTAACTACTAAATCCAACTGGTTATTTACTAAACCAGACCAGCTCTAAATCATTTGGTCCAACCAAATCAAACTTAGACCAGCCTTCGGTTTAGGTTGAAATTCAATTTTGAATTTAAATCCGGTTTAACCAGAAATTAAATAATACCAATTGTATTAAATAATTTCCAGAAAACCGCGATTTGGTTAACCGCTTGAACCACCAATTAAATTGGATCGGTTCGGTTAAGTCCAAAATCAGGAAGAAATAGATTGGTCTAACCAATCAATTTTAGCTGATTTTGACCTAACTTGCGGGATAAGCTAAAGCTAACAATGAAACACAATCGGTTTGATCGGTTCATTGTCGCGGGTTAGGGAAGGACGAACCGCGAAGCTCGGCTGAACCGATTGGCTACTCGCGGAACGTATGCCTCGCCAGCCGGATCACGCATCGCCGGATCGAGAAGACGAGCCAAGCTTGCTTTCGGGACCTCGCGCGATACGATCGGGACAGGCGCATGCGGGACGACGACGAGAAGCTGATCGGGGCGTATCGATTCGCGTCAGTTACGCGATCGATCCCGCATCAGCTCGTTGCGATCGGGTCATCGGGACAGCGAGAAGCAATCGATCCGATCGATATCGATACGCGATCGCATTGCTCACGCTCCCTCGTCGATCGATACTCGCGTCCAAGCCGGTCGATCCATGATCGTCTCGGCTAATTCGCATACCGATGGGTTTCATTCGGTTCATGCGATTTACATATTAGGTTTTTTAAGTTTTCTAATCAAATTTCTTAACACAAATTCGATTCTAAACATTTAAAACAACCTAAATATGATCCAAACAGCAAAAACCTAACGACCTAGGCTCTGATACCACTGTAGGATTATGTTAGTTCTTAGGTTTAATTATCAGATTACAAACTATCACATAATCAACTAGGATCTAGGTGATTTGCAGTTGAATCATAAACAGATCGAGATCATTACCTTATGATTAGCGCAGCGGGTTGGTAATGAAGAGATCAATGAGAGCAGATGATGAACCGGCTCCTCCTCAGGTATCCACACGCTTACAAGCTACTGGATCAGGCTGCTAGACCAAGCTGGAACAACAGAGAGAGAGGAGGACGGCCATACCTAGAAATCGCAGAAGCATAGGGCTAACTGGCGTCCCCTCTTTCTTTATATAGGCCCAAGTAATTAAACTAATGGCCTATTGGGCTTTTGGGCCCACGGCCCAAATCAGACAAAAGACTGTATTTTGTCTGGCCCAATTCTCTGTACAAATGCAGTAAATGTCTTGCATCTTACTGTATTAATTCCTTTTAACTTTCCCGTTAGCTATGGTGTGTGACCCTTTGGGATCATACAAAAACTGGTAATAAGTCCTAAACTTATAGATCATGAGCGGGCTCTAGCAAGTCATCATGACCACCCAGTATTTATGACTTATGTCTGATCTCGACACTTATCATACTTTCTAGAGATAGTACAGTAGATTTCAGGACATTCCCAACAGTTTAATGGGTAATTTTGGCAGGGACAAAACGTTGAGTGTTCTTAAGGAGAACTTCTTCTGGCCACACATGAGAAGAGATGTAGAGAGGCATTGTGCAGAATGCATCACTTGCCTAAAGGCTAAATCCAGGTTACATCCAAACGGTTTATACTTACCATTGCATATTCCTAATACACCTTGGGTGGATATCTCTATGGATTTTGTTTTACAGCAACCAAAGATCAACCACAAGGATTCTATCTTTGTAGTTGTGGACAGGTTCTCAAAGATGGGTCACTTCAGTACATGTAACAAGACCAATGATGCTGTGCAAATAGCTGATTTTTTTCTTCAAAGAAGCGGTGAGGCTACATGGGATACCAAGAACCATTTTCTCTGACCGTAATACCAAGTTCCTTAGCCACTTTTGGAAGACACTTTGGAGGAAGTTGGGAACAAAGATGTTGTTTTCAACCACTTGCCATCATCAAACTGATGGCCAAACAGAGGTAGTGAACCGCACACTGTCAACTCTATTGAGAGCCACGGTTGGTAAGAATTTAAAGACTTTGTTATCTTGCTTACCATACATTGAGTTTGCTTAAACAATGCTACACACACTGCTACTAACCATTCTCCTTTTGAAGTTGTCTTTGGGTTTAAACCCACTACTCCTCTAGATCTTATTACACTGCCACAAGCTATCTATTCAAGTCCAGAGGCAACAACCAAGGCTGAGTTTGTTAAAAAGCTTCATGAGAAGGTAAAACAGAACTTGGAGAAGAAGGCTGAACTAGTCAAACAACAAGCTGATAAGCACAGGAAGGAAGTGATATTCCAACCAGGAGATTGGGTGTGGCTGCACATGAGGCATGAATGGTTTCCATACCAGAGGAAGTCCAAGATTGAACCAAGAGGAGATGGACCATTCAAAGTGCTAGAAAGGATCAATGACAATGCCTACAAGCTGGAGCTTCCAGGTGAGTTTCAAATATTTTCTACTTTCAATGTTACTGATTTGTCTCATTACAATGCAGGTGAAGAAGAAGTTATGAGGACAGAACCTTTCCAAGGGGGAGGGAATGATGAGGTCATAGAACCAGACCAACCATAAGTACCACTTGTTAGAGTTGGACCAAGGACAAGATCAGAACAAGAGTGCTAAGAGAAGAGTTCAACAAGGCAGTGGAACATCTACTCAACTTACAATAGCCTGTCTTAGAAGCTTCTGATCAAGAATAAGCAGATTGCAACAAGAGCAAGCTATTCGACATTCAAGATGGACCAAGCATCAATCTAAGCCTGCTCACTTCCCATTCAGCAAACGAAGAGAGTGCAAAGGAGCTTACCATGTTTACCATTCTCCCAACGGTCTAGATGAAGAACTAGCTGCTTGAATCCAATTAATCAATCAATCTATAATTCCATGAAATCCCAAAATCTAACAAGAGAACTACTCAGACATGGCAATCATGACAATAGACATGATCAAAGTAATAATCATATAGATCAAAGAATAAGAATAGGGGTTCGAAATCTCTTCTCTCTCGAGTACAAGACCAGCCCCAAAATCTCCTAATCTCTGATAAAATAAAACTCAGAATAGAACTTTGCCTCACAAGTGGCTGTAAAACCTAATAAATAGCTTAAACACGTTTTGGGGTCGAATTAGAAATAATAAAAACTTATGGGCTTCTGTGTAAATCTTAAAAACTTGTCTGAAACGCTGTGCTTAGTCTGCCATCGAACATGGTGTCGACCGACACCAGTGTAGTGTCGATCGACACCAACACCAACAATCGGCTCCAAAGTCTTCTTCACGTACAAGTGCTCCCAGAATGCTCCAAAATATCCAATTAACTCCAAACGTATGGAAACCTATCAAAGACTCGATAAACTCTAGAATACAAGGTTAAAGACTCAATATATACACTTATATCATGGTTGAAAACCTAGAAAAACCATGATATATCAACTCCCCCACACTTAGCTCTTGCTTGCCCTCAAGCAAACAAAGAACCAAAGTATGAAAAAGAGGTTTGAAAACACAGAAACTCATTCCGTCTTAGGAACATTGCATTCACATTCACTTAGTGACACACATGAAAACATCCCTGCAGAGATCAAGACCACAATGTACTTCCCCCACACTTAGCAACTGTCCCAAGTAAACTCCACAATCAAGACAAAGTATCCAAATTCACCACACTAACCTCTGTATATAATTTAGTGCGGTCTCACAAAGGGAGTATCGATCATAGGACACATGGACTCAACCCAGTCAGTACCTGACCACCAAACTTTCGGTTTATGGTTCCTTTCTTCTCCCTTTCTCCCTTAGCAACTGATTTTTCCCACTGGGTATCATTTTTTTTTATCAGTGCTCTTCCCTTTTTATTCGGGGTGTTACTTTGGACATGTTTCCATGGATACACAGGAGGTAATAGGGGTCTCTACCACTCCCGTGACCACTTCGAAGATACTAGCTTATCCGCAGTTTATTTCTTTTTACTTTCAAATGAGGGGAGAAGGGAACCCTACTCAAACAGGTTTATAAGCTGTGTCAGGCACGTCAGAGGAATCCGATCCAGAGATACCAAACCCCTAGGTGAGAAAATTAAGTCAAGATTAGAGGTGAAGTTAGTAGTGGATCCTCTGAATACCTGAGAAGATGTGGGTGTCCTTGGTAGGTTGATCCGTGTGTAGTTTTTTAACAGTCATAGAGCTACTGCAGGTCTGTCCAATGGTCATTTAGTTCCTGTTCCAGCGAAAAGTTCCTCGAAAAATCACAGTTTAATACTGGTTTTGACTCAATAAAATGATTTTGAAAACAAGGACTGACTCTAAGAAAAGAAAGCAAACGGTGGTCAGTAAACTACCTCCCCCACACTTAAACAACACTGTCCCCAGTGTTATCGCAGCTTGGACTCGGGAGAACAAGGTATAACCAGCGAAAATTCGGAAAATCAGAAACCTTACCTGCAGTCGCGGTTGGTGTCGACCGACACACAACCAGTGTCGAACGACACACAACCAGTGTCGAACGACACAAGGCTTTGGTCGACACATATCTGATCCGAATCGAGCGTCCCCGATTATGGTCCGTGTTTTCGAGTGTGGTGTCGACTGACACTAAAGGGGTGTCGACTGACACTGCTGTCTGCAACCTGTTCATCACGTTCTGAAACACTAAAAACCAGAAAATCAAAGAAACAAAACCAAAAATCAAAAAGAAAAAGAAAAACTGACCCAACAGTGGGTTGCCTCCCACTCAGCACTTGTTTTTAGTCATTAGCTTGACTGTGGGTGGGAAATCAGACTCCCGGGGGTTTCGACAGAGGCTGTTAGTGCCTCTGCGAAAGTCTCCTCATCCATGGAGGTTTGTAAGCAGTATCAGCATGAGATTGTCCAAGGAAAGAGGGAATAGATCCAGGGTGGGAGTGAAGCTTGGGTGGGATAGATCGTTTCCCTGCATTCACAGCAATGAAGTTAGGAGATTTGAGTTTAGAAGATGCATACCTTTGCTTTGATGAATGTTTGATATTTGGAGCTTTCTGCTTATGAGCAGTTGCAGGCTCTGAAGATGTTAGAGTAGATTCCTGACAAACCACCATCTTCTCTTCTCCAATATCAGACATTGTAGCCTCACTAATCTGAACTTCTTGCTCCACTTCAACACTAAAGGCTTGACCATCAATGGTGGATCTTCGCAGCTTGTCCATCTTGAAGTGCATAGGCTTATCTCCCAGGTGGAGATCAATCAGACCATGTCTCACATCAATCACTGCTCCAGCTGTAGCTAAGAAGGATCTGCCAACTAGTAGAGGATCATTCGGTTCCACATCATATTTCAGCACCACTAAGTCTGTTGGAATCAAGTAGTTTCCAACTCGGATAGGGATGTCCTCAAGAACTCCTTCTGGAATCCTCTTCGATCGATCAGCTAGGATTAAAAACATCCTAGTCTGCTGGAAGTATGTTAATCCCAATCTCTCAGCCACAGAGTATGGCATGAGATTCACACTAGCTCCCAAGTCACATAAGGAATTCTTGAAGTTGTCCTTGAAGATAGAGCAGTCTAGCACAAAGACGCTTGGATCCGGTAGCTTCTCTGGAATCTTCTTAAGCAGCACATAACTGACTTGTTTAGAAACCACCACCACCCCTTCTTTTTACTCTAGATCTATGGGGCTCATCTTCCTCATGTATCTCTACAGACAAGGGTGAATTGGCAAAGCATCAGCTGGTGGGATTTCTTTCAGCTTCTTATCCATTACTTTCATGCATTTGGCTTTATCAAGATCTTGCTTAGACTGCATAGCTACCCTGGGGAATGGTATAGGAGGTTTATAAACCTTCTCATAAGCAACAACACGAAGTATTGGTGAAACAGTTTCTGCCCGACTGTGGTGTTGATCGACGCTGAAGTGGTGTCGATCGACACTCAACATATCTCTTGAATCCTTCGCAGATTTTTCAGCAATGTCTACCATGGAATCGAGCTTGGTTGATTTTCGTTCGTCATCAGTACTCGAAATCACCGTTGAAACATGGTGTCGACCAACACTTCCAGGATGTCGATCGAAACTGAGAGCAATAGTCAGAAGATCAATGTCGATCTCGGTCGATTTCGGTCCGTCAAAACTCTCGAACTCGGGTTTTTCAATGGGTGTCGACCGACACTGGTTAGGTGTGTCGATCGACGCTGAGTCTGCAGCTTCGGATTCTCGACTGTTATCCACGATTTTCCCAGCCTTGACTTCAAACCTTTGTTCCTGATCCAGCCTATCTTCAACCTGAAATGAGATAGCATTGATGTGGGCATTCTGAGCATTCTTCCCCTTGATTAAGCCTGAAATCTAAGCCACTTGTGTGTCCAGCTGCCTCATATGAGTGTTCAAGGACTTAAACTTCCCATTCAGATCTTCATACACAGCATCAAGCTTCTTGTTGAAGTCTACAGTGGTCTTTGTCTGCCCCTCAAGTATCGTCTCCATCATAGCTTCCAATCTACTCTCATGAGCATTAGTAACAGGAGGTTTTTGATAAGAAGAAGCTCCATAGTTCCTTGTGAAGGAATTGTTCTGCTGTCGAAAAGGCTTCTGGAATGCAGACTTTTGAGTGAAAGAAGCAGGATTTTGTGTACCATACTTCTGAAATCCAGACCCTCCAATGTAATTCACAGATTCTTGTGCACACTCTCCAGTCTCAGATGCCTCATGTGGCTGCATCTTACCAAGCAGAATGCTGTGGACAAAATCAATCTTGTTATTCAACTCAGCTATCTCCGAGTTATCAGCTTTACCACCAGACTTCTTTCTTTCCATATCAGCGTTCTTGACACTAACACTAGTCACCTAGTTCTCAATAAGCTCATTAGCTTCTTCTGGATATTTAGTGTAGAAGTTCCCATTAATTGCAGCATCTAAGGCCATCTGATGCCACAGATAAACTCCTTTGAAGAAAATACCCAACAGCTGCACCTCAGAGAAACCATGATGAGGACAATCTCTCTGGTACATCTTGAATCTCACCCAAGCTGCCTTAAAAGGATCTGTAGATCCCTGCTTGAAGGTCAAGCGATCCTGTCTAAGCTGATCGGATCTAGCATCATCATAGAAGTGTCGCAGAAACTTCTCCTTCATTGCATTCCAAGTAGTCAGAGTCCCAGGTGGAGTCTGCTTCAGCCAATTAGCAGCTTCTCCTCCAAGAGAGTGAGGAAAAAGCTTGCACTGTAAGTAGTCATATCTCACTCCATTGTGTTTCATCCCAGTGACTAAAGACTCAAAGTCCTCTATGTGATCCATATGATGCTCATGTGAGAGTCCATGAAAGAGGTGCTGTCCCACAAGAGTGTAGTAGGAAGTCTTCAGCTCAAACTCATTCCTCTCAAAAGCAGGAGGTACAATCGCAGACTTGTTGGCGTAGAACTCATCAGGCCTGTTGTAGTCAGCTAGTGTCATCCTAGCAGGAGGATTAACAATCCGTTTCTCAGGTTCAGGGGTCACATTTCATTGAGCATCAATTCTTTGGCCCTGAGCATTGTAGGATTGTTCTGCGAGTCTCTCAGAACACCTTCTGCATCTCTAATCAAGATCAATCGATTCATCATCCTTGAATATTTCTGAGCTTTTCTGTTTGTCCTCTCAAGTCTAGCAAGCTCCTCAAGTCTGAGGTTCAAAAGCTCTTCATCTGGTTTGCTTCATGTGTGTTGATTGGGCATCCACTAAAATCAGTCTGATTCCGCGAAGAGTGTCTACTTACGCTAAGGCGGTGTCGATCGACAATAAGTTCTCTGGCACGCTGTTTTCCTGCAGAAATAAGAAAAACACGAAAAAGAGGTCAGTAAACAAGAAAAGAAAACACTTAGACTAAATTCTAGTACAAAATCTATCGGCGAACTCAAAGAATCCCCGGCAACGGCGCCAAAAACTTGATAGAGCAAATTTTAATCCCTATTCTAACTGCAAGTGCACATATATGCAATCGTAGTACAAAGGGTATGGAATCCACAGAAACTCAAGTTCACGTGATAGATTGTATGCAATCGAATTAAGCTAAGCAAGACAGGTGAAAGCAGTAAACAAAACAAGTAAGCAAACGGTGTGTGATCAATAAGCGAAGGCGCTAGACTTAGGGAAGTTCTCAGGAAATCAGGAACACAGATCAACCAATCAACAAGATTCAGATATCGATGTTCTAGAACTAGAATCACAGTCATATAACAAACCAACTCTCGCTGTGAACGCTAACTATGTCTAACAACCTAGAAGACCAAATCTCTTTGCGAATTACAGAGTTTTAAACATGAAATTAATTCAGGTTCTTTCGTTCACAAATTCCCTAGGCCAAATCTCTTTGCGCATAGGTAATTTGCTCAGCTAGGTTCTTTTCTAATCAATTAACCAACTTTCACTGCGCTAATCAATCTGATATCAATAATCCAAGTAGCTAATTTATATTAAGCGTTAAGAACAACCTCGATGAAGAACTAGATGCTTGAATCCAATTAATCAATCAATCTATAATTCTATGAAATCCCTAATGAGAATCCCTAAATCTAACAAGAGAACTACTCAGACATGGCAATCATGACAATATACATGATCAAAGGAATAATCATATAAATCAAAGAATAAGAACTGGGGTTCGAAATCTCTTCTCTCTCGAGTACAAGACCAGCCCTAAAATCTCCTAATCTCTGATAAAATAAAACTCAAAATAGAACTTTGCCTCACAAGTGGCTGTAAAACCTAATAAATAGCTTAAACACGTTTTGGAGTCGAATTAGAAATAATAGAAACTTCTGGGCTTCTGTGTAAATCATCAAGACTTGTCTGAAACACTGTGCTTAGTCTACCATCGAACATGGTGTCGACCGACACCAGTGTAGTGTCGATCGACACCAACACCAACAATCGGCTCCAAAGTCTTCTTCACGTACAAGTGCTCCCAGAATGCTCCAAAATCTCCAATTAACTCCAAACGTATGGAAACCTATCAAAGACTCGATAAAATCCAGAATACAAGGTTAAAGACTCAATATATACACTTATATCATGGTTGAAAACCTAGAAAACCAAGATATATCAAATGCCACTTCTCTAAAGTTGTACTATTTCTAAAAATATAACCACTTTCCGCATTTAATAAAGACACTTTTCTTCGGTAAAACGGGTGCATATGAAATGAGGTGAACAAAGGGGTGGCAAAGTAAAATAACTAATAAGACAACAAAATAAAAACCAATTTTCAGATACGCCCACTATCAAGGCTACACAGGAATATCAGAACCTTATTATCTTCGCCATGCATGAGATGTTGCCCCGATCTTCAATGACTCTATCCTGGGTACATGGATCCCCAAGCTCTATCGTGGGTGCAATTAAGAGGCATCACCATCCATCCTAATCGGAGAACCCCTTGGTTTGTAAGAAGTTAGCCCTCTGGTACGGCCATACACTCTGCCAAGGCCTAACTCCTCCCAGACCTGCTTAAGCTCTTTTTTGTTTGTAGCCAAATTCCACGGTTCCAAATATCATTTATACGATACTCGTCCAACTTGGCCGCCCAGCTTCCTTCGCTTAGCATAGCCTGCTATATTCTTGATATAACCGATATTTTACTTGTTTTACCGCATATTTTAGGACTCTTTAATAACTTGAATATGTTTACAGTATGTTTCCGCACATTTCTAGTGTCAAGATTCTTTTCAGGAATCTCAAGCTTAATCTGAGTCAAATGGAACCAAAGTCCACTTTTCGATACATAGTCATCCCATCAAAAGTTCAGTATCAAATGAAGATCTTCTCACCGTTTGATCATAATAAATTTTAAACTATAGAGAGAGAGATATACTACCTTCGTCCTCCACTTGACTTGACAAAGATCCAACGGTCCAAACCCAAGAAAATGGAAAACACGAGTCCAAACCAGAAGTAATTGAAGACTGTCGAACAGCCTCCTAGCCGCGATCCGGCAACCCTTGGTCGTGACCTGGGTGGTCATGGTTGCTGCCCATTGACTCCAAACCGCGTCCGACTTAGTTTTTGCCCAGTTAGGCCATTCTTCGAACTTCAGCCCATTTTCCTTCTTTTTACATGTCCCACATCGAAAGTTTGAGAGTTTTTAGAGTTTATGATCACTATATAAAGGGTATACCCCCCCCCCTCTCTTTGTAAAAAGCACCAAAAAACCACGAACTTTACTTTATAAAAGTTCTCATTTAGAGTTTTAGTCCTTTTAGTATTTAGTTTCATAGTTTTAGGGTTTAGAAATTTTAGGGTGCTTGAGAGAGACCCTAAACCTATGACCCTAGACTTAATTCCCTCGAGTTATTTAAGCATATATAACCTATAGAAATGATCTGCTATTCTACGGATGAGTAGTACGTTTATTCGGTTTTACAAGGTAGTTTTTTGGAGGAATGATATCGGTTTTGATTGGGATTACTTGTGTAACAATTTAGAGTTTAGAAGGAGAATATTGAAGAGAAGCACCTAGAAACCGATTAGGGTTATTGATAGCCGAGAGAGAGAGAGAGAGAGTTGAGAGAGAGAGAGAGAGTTGAGAGAGAAGAGAGATTTTGGTGATAAGGGAAAAGAATCCCAAAGTATATTCATTCATTAACTTGTTACAATACATATATATGTTGGAATTGTGTCCAGTAATCTCGGTACTGCCTCTAGAAAGTAAGAGTATGTCAAAGATCAGACATAAGTCATATAATACTGGGGATCATGATGGCTTGCTAGAGTCCGCTCATGATCTATAAGTCTTGGACTTATTGCCTTTATTATATGATCCCATATGGGTCACACGCTTAAGCTAGCAGGAAACAATGTTGGAACGGCTTAGCAGAAGTACGACAAAAGTGCTAGGCATTTGTCGTACTAAGAGAGAAGAATTAATGGGTCTGATTAAATGGTATTTAATCAGATTGGTGTTTTGGGCCCAAAAGCCCAAAAGGGAAAGAGAAGGCTTTTATAAACTAAAAGCCAAGTCTTTTTCTCCTAACCCTAATACCCAGCCGCGATTTTCCTCTCTCTCTGGCGCCTCCCTCCTTGTGGTCTAGCAGCCAGTTTCCTGTGATTGCGTGTGTGAGCCTTTGGAGGATTCATCCCTTGGTGTATCTCCCTGATCTCTGACCTGTTCTATTCCTTCCGCTGCAACAAACAGGTAAAAGGTGAGATCATAATGTTTCTATTACAAGAGAACCTAGATCTGTATGTTTAGGTTGAGATGAATCTGTGAATTACATCAGGATCAACCAAACGAATTCCTACAGTGGTATCAGAGCCAGGTTCTTAGGATTTCTTGTTTTAGATTCATGTTTAGGTTGTTTAATCTGTTTAGAAGTGTTTTGAATCAATTACTGATAAGATAAAACACTTAAGAAACTGAATTGAATCCTAAACACACTAATGAAATCGCATAGCAAGCTATATGACTTGTTGTTGTGATCGGCCGATGGCTTGAATGCATGGATCGATCATGGATCGATCGCATGATCAGCTGATCGACCGTGTGCGTGATGATGGCCGACCATATGGATCGATCGAACGGATCGGTTGGACCGAGCTACGATCGTCCCATGATGGTCTCGGCATCGTCCCGAACGATCGCGTGGAGAAAGGGGGCCGACGATCGCATGGATCGTGCGATAGCCGATCGCATGGATCGCCTCTCGTCCCGCCAGCATCGTCCCGCGATCGTCCCGCCTGACCCGAGCTCGTCCCGACCGTCCCACGTCCCGTTCCATCACGATCACATGATGCGGCTGCCCGGTTGTTGCTCGATCGAGTGCAGCCGCGATCGTTAAACCCTAATGGGCCGGTTCGTTTTTCGGTTAGGTGGTTCGGTTTAAAATTTTAATTAAAATCAATTCGTCCTGGTTTAATAAACAGATTTAATAATTTTATTAAGTCTGGTTAAACCGGGATAAGAAATCCAATGTCGAAAGAAATATTGGATTTAGTGCCTAAACCAGGAATTTCTAATTTGATTTGGTTGGACCAAATAAATTGAGAAAATCCGGTTTAGTAAATAACCGGTTGACAATTGTGGTCATCGTAGTAATTAAAACTTGGTTAGACCAGTTTTAATGAACCAGACCGGTTATGTCAATTAATTGGACAATTGGGTCATGTCTTGGACATGGACCAATTCTTGGGCCTCGGGCCAAGAAGTTAAAACAATTGGGCCAATTATTTGAGTCTTTCTTCAGATAAATTTAAAATTTATTTTATAAAATTATAAAGTCGATTTTAAATTAAAGTTTCCGAAATTTTGAAATTAGAAAGTTTCTAAAAATAGAAGTTTCTGGATTTGCGGGTTTTGGATTTTAAGAAATTTCTAAAGTTAGAAAGTTTCCGGTTTTAGAAAGTTTCCAATTTTAGAAAGTTTCTAAAAATAGTAGGTTTCCTAAAATAGAAAAGTTTCCCGAAATAGTAATCTTCTATTTTGGGAATGAAATTTTAATAAACCTACGAACCTCAAATAATATCAAGCGTTGGATGTCTTGTCCAGGCTATGTCAGCTGTCAAAGCCCATTCAATTGCATTCATGGCCTTACAGTGTGAGGATGTCTGTTTTTGCGTGGGTAAGACAGTTTGTGATTCATAAATGTCATTGGGAGTCCCAGACATTAATGATTACATGACTGTATAGTCTGGTTTTCTTGACTAGGCCATCGGGAGTCCCGGGCCTTGAGACATCAGAGTGGATTGGGCCTCGGGCCCAGATTCACAACCAAGAGTTATATCACGGATATAATTAGCCGATTCAGGGCTTACCGATATAAGCTAAGGTTGGGTGACGGCCAGTGGCCCACTTTAATCTTAGTTATATGTGGATCTTGGAATCATTATATTCTATTGAGGGTAACTTATGTTATTGAATATAATGCGTGATTAATCATATTAATTTAATACGGGATTAATCATATTGAACATATTAACTAAAATCCTTTTATCTTAATTTTCAGTTATGACTAGCACAAACAATCAAAACGCTTTCTCGATCCGGTCTGTCCTTAAGATGGACAAGCTGAACGGATCAAATTTCTTGACTTGGTCGCGGAACCAGAGGCTAGTCCTCAGACAGGAGAGAAAGGACTATGTTCTTGAGAGAGCTCTCCCCGTGAGGATCGGGTCCAATGCTTCTCATGCAGTATATGATGCTTGGAATAAGCATTATAATGATGCGGTAGATGTGCGTGGTCTGATATTGGCTAGCATGGACTCAGACTTGCGGAAGCAATATGAGAACATGGAGTCGCCAATAGAGATGATCAGCAGCCTGAAATTAAAATTTCAGGAGCAGATAAGAGTGGAGAGATACCAGTTGGTTAAATCTCTCACTAGCTGCAAGCTACCAAATGATCATCCAGTAAGTCCTCATGTCAGTAAAATGATGGGTTACATTGATAACCTGAGGAAACTGGATTATCCAGTTAGCCAGGAATTGGCAACTGAGATCATTCTGCAGTCACTGCCGTCAAGCTATGATAAGTTCGTAAGGAACTATATCAAGAAAGGCTTAACGAAGACGTTGACTGAACTGCATGAAATGCTCAAAGACAGTTGAGCCAAACGTGAAGAGTACCCTGTACAATCTCATGAATGAGAAGGGTAGGTTTGCTAAACCTAATGCTGACAAGGGTGGAGACAAAGTTGTCCAGATTTTGAATCATGGCAAGCGTGTGTCTTCTGAGCCCGAGTCAGATACCTCTTACGTTGGTAAGTGCTGCTACTGTAAGGAGACAGGGCATTGGAAGAGAAATTGCATTAAATTCATGGAAGATGATGAGGAGTTAAAGTCGATGTATGCGACTACTTCCTCAGGTATTCATGTTATTACTTCAAGTTCTACCTTAAAGGTATTGGATACTGGTTGTGGCACTGATATTTGTGATAATATGCAGAGCCTAAGAAACAGTAGAACGTTGAAGGAAGGGCAAGTGAAACTACATGTCTGGAAGGAGCTTGGGATGCTGCCTCAGCCGTAGGGTTTTCACTTATAGATCCCTTTGAGGCTTGGTTTTGTATTAAGTAATTGCTACAAGGTACCTGCTTTAAGCAGAGTTGTCTTTCATTTTCTTGTAAGAATTTGAATGTTTTTCATTTTGATAAAAGACAAGTTTTGTTCTTTTGATCTTAATGAAATATTAATTGTAGCACCCTATTCATGGAATGGGTTTTATATCTTAAACCAAAGAGTGCCTAAATGTAACATAAATACCGAATTGGTTTAAATCTGATGAATTAAACCTGATTTTTCTTGGCATAAAGTCTTGGTCACATAGAGTAAGTCGGATTCGGAAATCCCATAGTCATGGACTATTGGGCTCATTTGATAAAAATATCTTATGAGACTTGAATTCTGTTTACTAGACCAAAAGGCAAAGGGCCTATCTTAGCCGAGCTAGAGAAAAGCCCAAAGGCTTATTGGACCTGGAACATACTCATGTATGTGGCCCAATGAGCAGTAATGCCAGAGAAAAATTTCCTGCACTTCATTATCTCTACTGATTTTTCAGTGAGTAAGACTGTGTTCATTTGATGAGACACAAGTCGGAATTCTTTGACATGGTCGAAAGAGTTCCAGAATGAAGTATAGGATCTGAATGACAAAAGTATTAAGACTCTGGATTAAATCACGAGTGAGAATACTTAAGTCATTGATTGTGTGATCATCTTAATGAGTGTGAAATCGTTTCACAGCTCATTTCTCCTGAAAACCTGAAGGTGTTTCTGTGAGAAAGAATCAGATCTTATTAGAAATGATTAAAGATGAGTCACACGAATCTTCCATGATATTATTTAAGAATAACGCTCTAAAATATCTAAGTTTACGCTGAAATAGTTCCACAAATATCGGTTGAAAGACACCACGTTAATGTGGATTGGAATCGATCCAAATTTGTCTTTACTGAGTATTTGTAGTTGTGCTACTTCGCTGGTTGTCCTAGAGAAACTAAGGCTTGTTATTTTTACGTCCAATCTGTTTTCTAAGAAGGGAAGTTATTTTCCAAGAAGAACAGTGGGAGTAAAAGCATAACTCGAAGTTTTCAAAGGGAAACCAAGGCTCGGTACTTTTACGACCATTCTGTTTTCTAAGAAGGGAAATTACTTTCCAAGAAGAACAGTGGGAGTAAAAAGTATTTTTTTTACGACCATTCTGTTTTCTAAGAAGGGAAGTTACTTTCCAAGAAGAACAATGGGAGTAAAAGTACAACTCGAAGAAATTCGAGAAATACAGGAGGCTGCTTTACCTATTGAGGGAGAGCAGCGGAAGGATTTACAGATTTCTGTAGAATCTACACCTGTGGAGCCTGAAGTTCGCAGATATGAATGAATCAGTTACTAATCCGAGAGTGATTTCTCGTAATTAGTTGAAACTGATAATCATTGAAAGTTCGCATGATCTGATGATCATTGAAAGCGATGAATCTGCGAAATTCAAAGAAGCGAAAGTGAGACTAGACTCCGAAAAATTACATTTTATGTAAGTTAGCTTCATCGATCCATTCATGGATGGAAGCAAACATATCGGAGTTGGAATCTTCGTCCTATTGAAGTAGTCAAGGTTTTGACTTGAACAGGAACGAAGCGGAACTGTGTGTTTACTAATAGATAAGTGGGAGCGATATTGCATTTCTCATAGTGTATGTCGATGACATACTGATTCTCGGATATAACGTCCCAATGCTGCAGTAAGTAAAGGACTGGCTTGGGAGTTGGTTTTGTGAATGACATGGGTATAGCCACGAAAGTCTTGGATTTTTGGATTTAAAGATAGAGATCCAAAAGAGCTGGTAGGACAATGTCAGGATTCTTAAATTGACAAGGTCCTACACGTTTTTTCAGCAATCCAAGAAGGGTTTTATGCCAATGTCACATGGCATTACGTTAAGCAAGATACAGTATCCTACGATAACTGCTGAGCTTAAATGCATGGATAGGATTCCACATGCTTCGGTAATTGGATCTATCATGTATGCCATGAAACGTACTTGTTTGATGTTGCTTTAATGTTAAGCAAGACAAGTAAAGACCAGTCAAATCCAGAAAAGAATCAAGTTTCCTAAAGTGTGTCCTAAAGTATTTGAGGAATACTAAGGATAAGTTCTTGATTTACGGAGAAAGTGATGTGCTACAAGTCAGCAGAGTCTGAAAGGCAAGTTTCCAATAGACAAAGATGATTTCCGATCACAGTCCGGTTATATCTTGTGTCTATCTGGCGGTGCAAGGCACTGTTGCTGACTCCATGACTTAAGCTGAACATTTCGCAGCTTGGGAAGTGGCGAAAGAGGTTGTTTGGAAAGAAGAGTTCGTCACTGAACTTGATGTGATTTCCAGCATAGATGAGACTAGCTGCACATCAGAGGTCCAAACACCTTGAGGATAGGTATAAACTATTCCGTGAGATAAATGACAGAGATGTTAAGTAGATCAGCAAGTTTCAACGAATGAGAACGTTGCTATTCTATTAACGAAGCCACTCCTTAGGCCTAAGCACGAGTCTCGGACTGTTGCTGTAGGATAAGTGAAATTAAGATGTAGTCTTAATTTCAGTGGGAGTTATTAAAGGGCTTTATTTAGTTATTGGATATGTTCTTGAAATAACATTGAAAAATGTTTAATGAAATTATTATTTCAAGATTATTTTAACTGTGATGAAATAATCGTTCCAAAATGATATGAACCATTTTATAGGTCATCGAAGTAAATGACTTGATCTTGAGTCATCGAAGTCATTTAGCTTGATCATGAGACCCTATATTTGATAGATGTTTTATATCATCCCGTCCCTGGTCAAAGGTTGTTGAAATTGGAACACCAACAACCGTGTGAGACTGGATTGGTACGTGACTTATGACAAAGTCTCAGTGTGTCATAAATGCTCGGCATCAAAGTTAGTACATAGGTGTATGTTGGGAACATACGACCGGACGCGACCCGCTCATGAGAACTCTTCAGGATATTTATATCTGTGTCATAAGAGATTCTCACTACGACTATAGAGTATAGTCCTTAGACCTGAGTTCGCATGCATGTGACTGCACATGGACTGATGCACTTTGATCATTGTCTAACGCTATCGTTCTGCGATAGTTATAAGGACCTTGTTTGGGTACATTGTGAAGTGAGTAGTTTACAGTGATGGAACAAGACGGGATTTGTCCCTCCAATATAAATGGAGTGAATATCTCTAGGCCAATCGGAGATTTGAATACTGGAAAATGCATGGCCATGCTCAAACGGACTGTCCCGAGTCGTTTGGATTGTCAGTATCAAATCAGAGTCCGATGAACAAGATTAGGCTTTATAAGGATGACACTAATCTTGCCTTATGACTAATCGAGATATTGTGACAAAAGGATTATGAATACAGAGATTCCAGTACAAGTGGGAGATTGTTGGAATTGTGTCCAGTAATCTCGGTACTGCCTCTAGAAAGTAAGAGTATGTCAAAGATCAGACATAAGTCATATAATACTGGGGATCATGATGGCTTGCTAGAGTCCGCTCATGATCTATAAGTCTTGGACTTATTGCCTTTATTATATGATCCCATATGGGTCACACGCTTAAGCTAGCAGGAAACAATGTTGGAACGGCTTAGCAGAAGTACGACAAAAGTGCTAGGCATTTGTCGTACTAAGAGAGAAGAATTAATGGGTCTGATTAAATGGTATTTAATCAGATTGGTGTTTTGGGCCCAAAAGCCCAAAAGGGAAAGAGAAGGCTTTTATAAACTAAAAGCCAAGTCTTTTTCTCCTAACCCTAATACCCAGCCGCGATTTTCCTCTCTCTCTGGCGCCTCCCTCCTTGTGGTCTAGCAGCCAGTTTCCTGTGATTGCGTGTGTGAGCCTTTGGAGGATTCATCCCTTGGTGTATCTCCCTGATCTCTGACCTGTTCTATTCCTTCCGCTGCAACAAACAGGTAAAAGGTGAGATCATAATGTTTCTATTACAAGAGAACCTAGATCTGTATGTTTAGGTTGAGATGAATCTGTGAATTACATCAGGATCAACCAAACGAATTCCTACAATATAGTCTATGATTTAGGGAAACAATCAGAATAAAGAAAGAATACGTGAGAGGAAGACAAGAGAGTGCAATCGCCAATGCTTCCAACGGCTAGGAGTGAAAGTGACTAGTGTGTGTTTGTTCCAAGACAGGTATGGGCAGTCTGTTGCTCGTGGGGACAAGCTCTTTAGCTCTTCTCTGCATAAAGAGATGTGGTCCTTCTTTGACTTAAGCATTTCGAACTCCTCATACACAAACATATAAGCTGTCTCGGATTTTGCACATAACCAACATTGCACATTATCAGAATGTGCACAACTTGTGCACTTTCGGATAATGTGCATTCCTTGTGCACTTCTTGATCTTCATCTCAATAACTTGTACTAGACTTATGCTTGATTTCTATAGTTTTTTCTTTAAAGTTTATTCTTAATGTATGAGACTAGAGTCATGAACTAGAATCCGATCATATGATTGATAAAGCCACAAGAGTGCTAAATTTGTTAACCTAGCCTTCTTAGGAGTGAAGTTGTGTTTCAAGATGAGAAAGTTTACTTATAGGGAACTTTTAATGTTTTGATGAACTTGATATTAATGCATGATATTCCTCACGGCCATCTGCAAGAAGTTACAACAAGAAAGTTTGAAGCATAACATTCTGGAAGGGCCAATGGGTCCTCAGTAGGGTTTTCAAAAATACCAAAAACAATACAAGAAGTTCATACCCAACTAGGAGGGTCCATTGGATATCACATAAGTGTTAGGCTCTAACAATTGGGAGCATACCATGTGCGGTATAAAAGTGGGAAGAACCAAAATTACTACGGGAATGCAACTTCTTTAAAGTTGTACTATTTCTAAAAATCTAACCACTTTCCGCATTTAATAAAAACACTTTTCTTCCGTAAAACGGGTGCATATGAAATGAGGTGAACAAAGGGGTGGCGAAGTAAAATAATTAATAAGACAACAAAATAAAAACCAGTTTTCAGATACGCCCACTATCAAGGCTACACTGGAATATCAGAACCTTATTATCTTCGCCATGCATGAGATGTTTCCCCGATCTTCAATGACTCTATCGTGGGTACATGGATCCCTAAGCCCTATCGTGGGTGCAATTAAGAGGCACCACCATCCATCCTAATCGGAGAACCCCTTGGTTTGTAAGAAGTTAGCCCTCTGGTGCGGCCATACACTCTGCCATAGCCTAACTCCTCCCGGACCCGCTTAAGCTCTTTTTGTTTGTAGCCAGATTCCACGGTTCCAAATGTCATTTTTACGATACTCGTCCAACTTAGCCGCCAAGCTTCCTTCGCTTAGCATAGCCAACTATATTTTTGATATAACCGATATTTTACTTGTTTTACCGCATATTTTAGGACTCTTTAATACCTAATCCAAGTGTTTTTAATATGTTTTCAGTATGTTTCCGCACATTTCTAGTGTCAAGATTCTTTTCAGGATAGTCAAGCTTAATCTGAGTCAAATGGACCAAAGTCCACTTATCGATACATAGTCATCCCATCAAAAGTTCAGTATCAAATGAAGATCTTCTCACTGTTTGATCATAATAAAATTTAAACTATAGAGAGAGAGATATAC